>JBBPQL010000315.1:0-32196 GCA_038092515.1 Boletus subparvulus | reverse complement strand
AAAGCCAACACCTCTGCGAAGGAGGTTGTCTTCCTTTCTACATACAAGGCTTTCCCTTTCCTCCAGCTGGCCGAAAACGACTGGAAGATCGACCTTCTTTGCTCGCTCGATTATCCTGGGTGGGTCCACAATAATCTGGACGACAAAGGCAAGTGGGTTGGAAGCTGCCATGTCAAGCAGGAGGACGACGCAGCAACTGGCGACCAACCAGCAAGCAGCATGAGCAGGAAGCGCAAGGCGAAACAATTCAAGTCCGAGCCGATAGAGAAGAAATTCAAAGGTCAGTAAACTTGAAACACAACTTGATTGAACATACTAACATTTGTTTTGACCAACAGAGGATTCTGCTAGCCGGGAGAACTCCCCAGCAACATCAGCGCCAGCCACAACCCCAGATGCACCGGACGTTTCTACCAGCTCTTCAAGCGAATTTATGGCTTGCCCCCTCCTGCCAATTCCTTTCTTGTCTCCCATCCGAGGTCCCACTGCAACATTACCTTCATCGATGCTGGCAGTAACCCAAGGGAATGTACCTGAAACCCTGGGCAATGTCAGTTCTTCCACTTCAGACTCAAGTCCCTCTGATCCATCCTCTCCACCCACCACTTCCAATTCGGATTTGAACTTAGAGCCATTAATGGACCATCCAACTCCAGCCTCGTCAATGCCAGTAGCCGAAGAGACTGCCTTGCATCCCAACACGGATCCGTCCGCAAGTCTTCCAACCGAAGTTCTTTCAAAACCATCCGAGGATGCCGCTGCGCCAACTCCTATTGTCATCAATCCGCTGTACGTTACATTCCTACCATGATAAATATACTAACAAGACTGTAGTTCAACTTTTACAAGAAAGTCCATGATGCTCAAGCTTCCTCCCCTCCCCCCCATGCCCGAATTTGTGGCTAAGGACAACACAGAGAGTAAGGAGGGGAACGAGGAAGGAGCAGGAGCAAGTAAAGGAAAAATAAATGCCACCCAGAAGCCAAGGATGCGACCAACAAAAAACAAAATGGCATAGTAAGTGCCTAACATTGAACCGTTCACAACTAACTCACTGTTTGTTAGCAATCTCTGCGCTTGGCGTTGGCTGGCTCAGATCAATGAAAGTGGAAATTGCAATGAGTTTCGTGCGTATTGGAACCATGAACTCAGTGAACAGCAGCGCGAGGTAAGTTCTATTTATTATTCTACAGGCAGTGTTGTTTCCATTACTAACTTTCGTTGAGGCATATAAAATCGAGACCAAAGAACTGGTAGGTCGTCTAGATGTTCTATATGATGTGTAGTGACGCTAGTGCAGGTGGAGAAGAAAACATGGGACGACACCGTGTGTAAGGGACTCGGAACACTCTATTAACTTGCCAACCACCTCTCATCATCAACTCGTCGCTCGCACATCAACATATCATCTTGTCGCTTTATGGTCTCTCTCTTTCACTGGATTCCCTGTCTTCATCATCAACTCGTCGCTCACACATTAATGCATCATCTCATGTCGTGTTCAGGTATTTTCCTCTTTCAGTCGATTCCCTGTCTTCGCCATCCAGCCATCGCTCCATCATTGCCCTGCATCAGTCGATTCAAGTCCAAATTGCTCTCTTCTTCAGCAGCTTTCACCTCTTGCTCTCTCGCATCGTCTCTCACCCAGTGGTACTATCGGTTGTCGATTCTCCTCATTTCGGCTGTGTCGTACATTGTCCCATTCCGCTTCTCTCGAACAATACCTCTTCGTGGCCCTCACTTCCTCCGATTCATGCTTTTACCCATTGTCTATGCTCGCTCGGACTGTGCTGAATCCCAAGTGTATGGAGGGTCGGTTATGTGGTCTATGGGTCTACCATTTGTTAGCAGATACCAGCAGATGTCGTATGCAGTGTCCCGCATCAGAACCAGTCATTTGTGAACAGCTACGAGCATAATGTGTCGTCATAAGGGAGCATTTGAGATCAGATATGCCCGACGCGAATAACATATGATGACATCGGTCATCATTTATGAGCATATTATATAGTCATAACCCTTCTCGAACATGGTATGTTGTGATCTGCTCTCTTATGACGTAGCTCGGAAAATCATATGTAGTCACAAAGTGTAAGATATAAGCATGCAGAACATTCTCATTCCATTAGGGACTTGTGCTATAATATGATATGGTGTGTAACTCGCAAAGAAACATGTCCGGGCATATCCGGACACACCCAATCACAGTCAATTCTCACTGGGTATGACTTCCGCCGTGTGTCAATTTGCAGACGTTGTCGTTCAACACTTCTTATGACCTCACTCCGAACGAACACTGACATTGAAGGGAATTCTAGTGCACTGCACGTCGTCGCCCATGTGTTCTTTGTCTATTGCCAACCGGCTTACTATAGTCTCTGCCGCGGCCTCTCCAATGCCTCAGGAGCAAAACTCAACGGAAGTAAGCTCCCGACCGTCTCCACCACCATCCCACCCTGTTCACGCCAAGTCGCCGCCTGGAAATCTTCTTTCTCTTGTCCCTCCACGCATTTTTGCGGCTTTTGTGGATAGACCGCGGGGACGAGGAGGACAGGCATATCCACATGACAAAATTCGACAAGAGTTTGACGACATATTCCACAAGGTGAAATGACGGTGGGGACGTCGCTATGATGGTTTCGTGGGCAGCGCAAGTTACCATCATGAGATGGAGGGCACAGGAGATGATTACCTAGTAATAGCGATGGCGACAAAATCTTTCTTTCCTTCACTCTGTGCGCACACCATGAGAAAAAGGGAATCAAGAGTCATTATGGTTAGAAAAGGGGGGGGAATGAACTGACACACGTACAACCGCTTTCACGATCGCGATGCGTTCGGCGCATAGCGTCGCGCCTAACGATCCAAGATTCACGTTCGGAGCGATGAGCTTCAAGCCTCAAGGCCCAATGTTACATACCATATGTTGCGTTCTCAACATTGCAGCCCATGGTCATGGTTCCGTCTTTACATAGCAGGGCTGCACCGACGCGGAATTTGGAGTAGCGTGAATAAGCATACGATTTGGCTGCGTGTGGTGAGTATATCAGCGTGGATAAAATGTTGATATCAGTGGAGGGGACTACCTTTGATAGCAGTTTGGATGAGCTCCTCGCCCAGGTCAATGGGAAGTGCCATGACGATGGAGTAGTATGGGTCTGTGACTCAACCAGGACCTCATCCTTGGCGGAGCAAACCTGCTGTGTGCCCGAACCCTCCCGAACCCTCACCTCCCACAAATTCCAACACGTAATGTCAAGTCAATCGATGCCATTGCATTTACAATCGACAGGGGGGCATGCGGGACAGCTTTGTAGGAGAGTTAGATCAGATTCTTAACCAAACCATTGAGATGAAAAACCGACGCCTCGAAAAGGAAAAAACGGGAGAAACGTTAGGATCGCACGTGCTGTGCTGCGTTATCAGACTCACATCGGTGTACGACAGCCCGTCCTGATGAATGTGGGGGATGTAGGGTCGATGGCGACTACGGACTGCTGGCTAGATGTAGTTACAATGGGCAGAGTGATAGGTGCAGACGGGCTCACCTCACCTGCAGATCTGAGTATCACGACATCCAGAGCCACTCACTTTGGGTCGTCCGAAAAGCTCTTGAAATACATGCATAGGGCCACAGGTGAAACGGACACGTGCGCTCTCTGGCCCAACGGTAGTGTCTAAGACGTACCCGTTTCTGCGAAGGATATAACCACACAAGTTTATCGCCTAGACTCACGCGTTTATTTTCCCCAGGGCATTTTGAGGCTGTTGGAATGTCAGTTTTAGGGGGGTGCTTGCTCCGCCACTGACATCGTGCGCTGACACAATCGGGTTGACAGTACATTACATATTGACGGTGCTGACTGAAAAGGGGTGAATAGGAAAGGAGTCCGCCTTGAGCACACTAACACAACTTGACCATGACCACAGACATACACCCCTCTCTACGCCCGTCTACAAATGCCCCTGCAGCCGTCTTCCTCACCCTACTCACCATCCTATGCGGCGTGACCCCACGAAGCGCACACGCCCAACCCCCGACTCCGAGCCAATCCACCGACATCCTCGACCCCGACCTCTCTGGCTATAAATATTTAGGGTTTGGGATGGGTCTGTTCTCCTTCCACACGTGCTTTCTGGCACTGCAGTTTGCTCATGGTTAATACAGCAGCTTTAGTGGGTTTGATCCTGTTGGTTGGCTGCTGCAGCCTCTGCTGCAGCCCCGCACGAGCCCGAACATCCCCTGTCCGAGATGTCGAGAGACGGCCGGCCGCACCTTCAGGCCCAACGCAAGGGCAAGGGCAAGGGGCCGCCGCACCAGCGCCCCCTCCAAAAGCGCATACCAAGGAAGAAGTCCTGGGTGTCGGCGCCACGAATGACGATGAACCCAGTCCACCGCCGTACTATCCGGTGAGTCGTCCTTCCTTCTTCTCACAAAGAGAAAGAAAATGTTCACGTCATTCACGGCGGGTCTCATTGCACTTCACAATTTTTGACGTTGAAAGCCCCCTCCATTTCCGCCTCCAATCCCTGCACTTCAGAAGGCAGCCACGATGCCAACTTGAAGAGTGAAGTGGAGGTGGAATGCTGGAATGGATGGGGTAAACAGAGCGATTGGTAACTTACACCAACGATTTGGGATTTAGACCTGCCTGCAGCGCAATGAAAGCACGCCAGAGGTGTGAATACATCAGAGTTGTGGTCTGACCGACGGGGTTCCAGAAGTTTAGGCGCGAGTTTAGACCGAAGAACGACGTTTGCCCAGAGATTAGCCTGACGGGTATGATATGTGCACCTGTGGGAAGAGGTTGAATACCCGTGGACATCATGCCAAAAAGCTTAGAAGGGTGATACTCACCATACGTGACGACATCGCAGCAAGCACTCATTTTTCTCTGCTTGTGCACGATAACCGCTCTCATCCTACGACGCAGATCAAGAACACAAGCAACGGGAAAGATGGTTCAGGCATACCTCGACATCGGTGTGCTTAGAACGGGCTCCGTTTACGACCGCCGCCCTAGATTGAATTTAGAGCGCGCTCAACGTCAAGGTACATCAACGCTTGTCCGGAGCCGGTGATTACCATAAACTTCACAAAACGTGAACCGGTCAATGGCGGGCTGCGGAACCTGAGATCTTGAGAGGTGAGTAGTACATAGACACTGTAGGACAAACAGATACAAACGAAAGCGGAAGCTGGAAGCCCAATATTGGGAATAAACGCGGAGATGCGTGATTCAGAAAGTTCATTGCAGCTGCTATCTTGTATTCGACAGTACAGGGATAATAATGTACTCGGCCCCTGGTGGACACCGTGGTGACGCTCCATAGTGCATTATCCCAAAGGGAAGAAATACAACTCGGATCCACTCGAGAATTCGTCTATCTCACCCTTTCACCCTTTGCCTTGCTGGGTCTCTCCGACATCCTTCATCAGCTCGTGCAAATAAGCCTCTCTCATGAGCATCGTCTCTCCCTCCTCCTGGGCCCTATCCAGATCTGTGATCTTGGTCAAGAAGAGCAGCCCAAAGAACGATGCCCGGCCCAAGGTATGAGAGAGATAAAGCTCCACTGGAGACCGTCCAGAACCGCAGTCTGCACCTCGGGAGGAAAGCTGTTCAGGCTCTGTATCGAGTCGATCAGTTGGTTCACGTTCGTCGAGGAGGCGGCAGGTCCCGTCAATGCCGAGGCGACTGGGTCCTTGAGGTAGTCATCGACTTTCTCGTTCAGCACGGTGCTGCATTGTGCGAGGCCGACCATTCCGCCAAGCGATCGGGGCTGTCGGTATTGATATACGGGTGGTCAGTCGATATGTCCGAATTCAAGAAAAGAGCATGAGCTCACAACAGCGACGCGACTGCTGGCTAACGAAAAGCGAGCTTGGGTTACAAGAGGCCTGGCCATCAAGCCTACACCAGATCCCGCGAGCAGCACAAAGCTATGGTTTCGTTAGCCACGTTGACAGAGAGCAGAAAATCTTACCCATTCACTTGGCTCTGGTTATTGGTACCCATCGCCCATCCTATCAAGCCCAGATGTGGGAAGAATCAAGGAACCGAAAAGAATTGGATATTTGGGCTAAGGTTCGTTTAGCGGGGAGACAAGGAGGGCGTATAGACGTACCTGAGGAAGCTTGGAAATCACCCGAAAGGAAATGAATGGCCCAAACACCGAGAGCAAAACATACCAACTATGTCCCCGCGTCCGCAGGGGACCTTCCGACAAGGATCGTCATAACGATCGAAACGACGTATCAACATAACCATGCTGGAGACAAAGGCTCCTTACATGATCGCGTAACCAATGTAAGATCTGGAAGATTTCTAGAGGTAACATGAGATCACAGTCGCGGACCTTGTGAGGTGATGGAGTGATTCGAAGCAACTGCCTCTCCAGCACATGCTCCCAGAGGAGGCAGGCAATGATCAACAGTGGGACAAGGACGCAAGTAAGGATGACTCTGACGGAACTCCAAGAGTCAGTCCCAGTTCCATGCAAAGAGCACCAAATTTCCTCCAGCAACGAATAAGAAAGGGCGAATCCAATCAATCTGACGTAGTTTCTGAAAGATTTTCCGCGAGCCGGATGGATGGGTGGCCTCCTTTTACTTATTATCGCAACATGAGATAACAGAGAATGATAGCCACCAGGCAGATTGGAAGGCTGATAGGGTTTTCAAGACTGGCAGAAATATTGATGGTGGAAGACGACTAGCTTGATGGCGAAAACCCAGCGAAATGATACTGCTACGACGTACCCTATCAGGGGACCGATAGCAAAACCAACAGCATACAGGAGGGATAAGATCGATGTTTGCCGATTGTTATCATTGAGACCTTGAGTCGGAGAGGATCGTTCTGACGATCTGTGAAGGTCTTAGGCCGAAACTATTCAAGACGAGTGAATTTATTCCTTACGGTTAACAGGCCTGCAGCGCCAATTCCTGCAATGCCTGATCTGCCAACTAACATCATAGCCAGGTTGACCGCACCTGTGCTGATGGCACTACCCATGAGGAAAAATATCAAAGATTGTAATCCAGGATAGCGCCCGAATACATCGACTAACAAAGCGAAGAGAGGGAGGAACACAGTAGAAGAAGGCAGGTAGACCGTGCCGATATAACTTATAAGCAGAACATGAACAACGGAGCACTCGAATAAAGGAAGATGTAACCCTTGGCAGACTAAGTGCATTGAAAACAGACCGCAACCCAGTCAGGCATAGAAATTTGACCCGAGAATATGAACCTACCGCAATGTTTGAGCAGTTGCCACGACTAGAGGAAAATGAGTGTCACGGTAAGCGTCGTAGTTCGAACAGGGGCAGGGCCTACTTGTGTAATCTCGAGGGCGAGCAGCAACAAAGCCGCCAATAATCTCACTTTGAACCAGAATGTCGACCGCGCAGGAGAGGTGCGTTGTTATCCTGCCTGCCCATCTGCCTCCTCTTTTTGCACGGTGTTGGGTTCGCATTGGGACCCTAGAAACGATTTGTTTAAGCCGCCGTCACTGGCAGAAAGGTATTTAAACGTATTGCTTGCCTGAGCCTGATCGCGTTCCTCCCTTCTGGCTTTGGTCCTCTTCCTAATAATACGAGCGACGAGGACCCACATGCTGTTTCGATAACTTGAAAGGAGGCGAAGGGTGGCGAATTGGTTTAAGAGGGGCTAGCATCGCAAGACCCCTGTTCTCGAGGAGCACGATCAAGGTCCGTGCTAAACAGTAAGGTGCCCGGGTTCAGACCAGCCTGAGGTAGCGAGTAGCAAGTGACAACTTCAATATTGCTGTAGTATCCGCATCCGTGCTGAATCACTTGAAGTCACTGGCAAGGCTGAGACCTATTACCGGATTATTGTACAAGCCACGGTCCCGGTCCGTGCAATAAAAAGATGAGACACTTCTATTCCCGCGTTCATTTCACGATAACGTCTGCAGGGACCCTCGGTCGCTCTAACTCCTCCGGCCCAAAACTCAACGGCAACAACCCCCCGACCGTCTCCACCCTTACCCCACCCTGTGACTGACCCTCCTCTTCCTCACCACCTTCTTGCGGCTTCTGCGGATAATCAGCGGGGACAAGGAGAATGGGGGTGTCGACGTGACAAAATTCGCGGAGGACCTGACGGCAGATGCCACAGGGCGAGAGGGCGGCAGGGACATCGCTGAAGGGGCGGATCGTGGGCAGAGCAGGTGAGCGTTATGGATGTGGATGGGATATGGGGAGACGGGTGGATTGGGAGTTGATGAGGTACGCACGTGGTGACAGCCATGGCGACAAAGTCTCTCTTGCCCTCACTCTGCGCGACGAACCAACGGACGAGTCAGATGTCGCACCTCGCGAGGGGATGGAAGAGGAAGACGGGGTCATCAAAGGAGACTTACTACCGCTTTCACGATCGCAGTGCGTTCGGCACAAATCGCCCCGCCTAACCGACCCGATTTGAAGTGATGGGATGGCGATCCAGATGGCGATTAGCACCGATTTGCTCCAAGACACAACTGATGCCTACCATAGGACGCGTTCTCGACGTTGCAGCCCTTGATCACGGTCCCGTCGGCACACAACAAGGCCGCGCCAACGCGAAATTTGGAGTAGCGCACATAGGCGTACGATTTGGCTACTCGGGAGAGATAAGTTACAGCGCGTTATCAACGGAGAAAAGGACCTTGGATGGCTGTTTGGATGAGTTCCTCGCGGGTTTCAGAATCGATAGGGAATGACATGATAATCGATTGGAGTGGTACGGAACGAAGAGGGGCTGTTGACAAGATAGGAGACGTACCAAAACGCAGAGTATAACATACGATAAATAGCGCATACAATACACTGTATACTCACGTCCGATTCACATTGCAGAGGGTATCCAACTGTGTAATATCTTCGCCCCTACTGCACTTCTCCCAAATCTTACCTCCAAACCCGACCCGTCCCATCACAATTATCACACGTCGTCAGGTCGATTAACATCACAGTCCGAATACCCGCACCACCGCATCGCATACACAGCCGACCACCCAGCCTCGGATCGCCGGGCTCGATAGGAATGGCATGTGGCACCGGCGATGTGTCGTATGGAGACAACGGGTTCATGACATAGTACGATGGTCCTGACCCTGATGAAGGCACATGATGTGGCTGGGATATGGACCTGTTATGTTGTGGGTGTTGGGGCGGCCGTGGGTACGGGCCGTAAGGAGGCTGTGATGTATGGGCAGACGACCCCGTACTTAAATGGGGTGGTACGAATTTCGGCAGGGCACGTTGCATTCTGGGATCGCTCCCGGAGGGAGACCAAGGTGTGTATGTGAGTGCACCTGTGTATGGCTTTGCGTACTTCTCCCAACATTTGCGGCATGGATGGGAGGGATCATAGTTTTTGTAGCCCGTGTTCTTACCTGTCCGTGCGTGAATATGTGCACCGTAAGAGAATGGCGACACACACATTTTACACACAAATGATCCCTGGGGTAGACCAACAGCTTTCCATTTAGTAACAGTGGGTGTCCAGGCACAGGTGTCCGCGTCGGGGATCCATCATCCGGAGCTGTGGACGGCGGAGAGCGAGCCGGTGTTGACGCTGGGCGAGGCGGAAGCGGCTGGTGTACCTGGCCCGGAGGTCCCGAAGGCAGTGCATACACGGAATGTGTGCTAGAGTATGGGACAGCGTAAGCTCCCGCGTTGGCACTCCGTGACGCCATCAACCGCTCGTCATGTGCACCCGAAACGATGTCTGCGATGTCCCGGACGGTATCGAAAAGCACACCAAGCAGACCTCCGCCTGCTTTCTGCCGCTGACGATACTGCTGTTGGGTTTGCCAAGGGGCCGGGCCCGGCCGTGGATCTGGCTGCACGTAAAAGGCCGAGGCCGAGCCCGGACCTGTGGGGGATGATTGAAGTGACTGCGCAGACGGCGGCGGCCAGTTCGAATACGGGCTATGGTTACCTGAATGTGGATGGAGCGACGACGACGGGAGCAGAGGCGGCTGTTGAAAGGGCCGCCGGGGCCCTAGACCGACCGTTTCCTCACCGATGTTTGCAGCGGGAGTGTAAGGGGGAGGGAGATCGTCATTGATGTCGTCCGTTTCTAGTAGGGCCGAGGGATCTGGATGAGCTCTATGGCTTGAGGAAGACGGGACGTCTGACTGGAAGGAAGGACCACCGGTGGAAGAACGAGGAGGGAGAGGAGGAAGAGGAGGTGAGGGCGCACGCTGCGGGAGAGGCGGGAGTGGTGGGGAGGGTGGTGCTGCCATCACCTCTTCTGAGGGTGCAGTATTGCGAAAGGGATTCTTGGTCGACATGAGCGATGCGTAGAGGTCGACCCGACTGCGGTCTCTCCAGATCCAATCACAGCCATAGAAGATTAGCAATACTCGGAGTCTGAATATCATCTCCAGTGGTTTTCCAAACTCCAAGAACACTAGCTGATCCTTTGTCGTCTTACATGTACGTTCACACTCAACGCGAGCACCGTGCATCTATGCCGTTGTTGCCCACTGGGAATGCCAAAACTGGTTTACCTGGTTACAGTCTTGATTTGAGGACTGCATCAACAGCATTCAAGTTTCAGCCGCAAGAGCGTCGACGCGGATCAATTATATAAAAGCACAAGGTGATATCCGCCAACTCCACAGATGCGTCTCGTGCACTGGACCATCATCAAGCTTAGATGCTAATAAACATTCTTCAAGTTGCTCCAGGTACGTTAGTTGACTCGGTGGTATATTTTACTACGAGCCAGTATCCAAATCCAATCCATCGTGAAGTATAACATCAGGATTCCCCCCCTTCTGATAGGTAAAAGAGACCCTAAATCTATGCAGTTGGATATATGGCCACCGTCAGAAATACACCCGGACTCATACGTCTTCATCCGCTGTATCCATCGATACCACGTCGATCGTCACCTGCACTTGCACCCTTGCAGTACTGCTCTCTTTGGTTTCGTGCCACAGTTCAAGCTCCCTCATGCACCATGTCTTCCACTCCGCGCACGCATGCTCGACACATTCCAACTCGAGGTTCTCCAAACTCGGGAGCACGATCGGCCAACCAAACATCGTGGGGAGACAGATCAACCCTTGCAGGGCGAGTGCCACCGTGCGCAGCTCAAGCGGACCAGAGCACGCTCTTCCTCGTACCGCGAGATGCTTCACCGACGGCAGCAGATAAAACAACATAAACGCCGCACGCGCGTTCGAAAACACCTGCCCAGAGATCCGAAGATCACGTATATGCGTGAGCGGCGTGACGCCGCTCCCTTCCAGACCCTCCAAGGTCGCAAACTCGAGCGCCACGACGTGTTCGTGAAGCTCGAGCATCGTCAAGTTGGGAAAAGACGAAATGACGTGGTGGAAACACGACACCGAGACGATGGGCGAACCGTGTTTGTGCACGGGTGCAGCCCACACAAGCGTCGTCAGGTTCATCCCAATGCCCCATGGGAGTCTGTACGCGTTGTGCGCGATCACGACGTTGCTCAGCTCGAGCCGCTCCAGTTTTGGGGCGTTCCTTCCATCAAAGAAACAGTCTCTGGACCAAGTCGCACAAACGCTGCCGTTCATCACGACGTGGCGTAGGGCGGGAAATTTGGAACCGCGTCCCGTCCATGTTTGGAGGACAAAATTTAGGAACGTGCTGGATTCGGTGGCATTGATGGTGATCGACCCAACCCTCTGGCTCGCTGGGGCGAGGGTGATATCTTCCTTGTCCGACGGCGACAGGATAGATTGAAGTTGTGCGGCAAGTGCGACGATGGAAAATGGTCCTGACCCGGCGTTATGGTTTCGGAATGGCCACTGGTGTACCGTGAGGTGGATGGGGAGTGGTGACGAGTACCGTAGGTGTTCTTTCAATGTATTGATCGACTGAACTGGAGTGAGATGGACGTGTCTCCAGAGCTTAGGACAGGCGAACACGATGGTTCGCCATGCCCTCGAAACGCTCGCGAGATTCCTTGGGGAGCTGACCCACCAACCGGCACGTGTGCGCTGGCACGACGATGATTCAGATGTGATCACGTCGTCAAAGACCATGATGAGGAGTTCCTCTAAGAGGGTCGAGATGGGACTTGAAGGACCATTCAACGCGACGGTGGATGCTTGGCTCGTTGATGACTCGGAACGGTGGGATATGACGTCGACAATCGGGGTGCGCTCGCCAAGGAATTGCGTTTTTGGATGTCTACGAGAGGGTCATTAGTCTCGTGAAGCTGTAACCAGCCAAAGAGAACTTACTGGAGTGGGACGGGGGTCAGCCTCGAGCTGCCCTTCTTTGCTCTCACATTGTCCATCACCTCGGCGGGCGCGACAGAAGGCACCATGGACATGGATTTCAAAAGTGAGCGGTTGAGCTTGAGCTTGAACTCTGAATTCTTTGGCGTCGAAGAGGTTGTCACCGAACCACGAAGAAAGTCGACCCGCACTAGGCCGGCCGCCTGTAAACTGGGTGGTTCGTTAGGACTGGTTCTGAGCGGTCCTCGCATAAAACTTTTTCATAGGACCCTTAATTGCCTCTTTTATCGACTTTTGAGAGCTCTGATTGGAGGGCAGGCCAATGAAAGAGCATCAAGCGGTGACGAATGGAGGATCCAGTCGAGGCCCAGGATTCACTTCCGTCCCACCCGCTGGCCCTTGAGGTTTGCACGAGGTGTTATTTACGGCATGAGTTGCATGACTAGCGAGATGGGTCAGTTGATTTGGGACGTGCAAAGAGTCGCCACGACGCGAAGGATTGTATGTACCAGGTAGTATGTTGTGACATATTGCTCGATTGAATGATTGCCTTTGGATCTCTATTATTATCCGAGTCAACAACAAATATTGATATTGCATGTGAGCAGCTACCATACGTCAGGCAAGGCGTCTTGCAAGATCTTGTCTACGGCCTCTTACTACGGGAAATGAAAGTAACGGAACATGAGGCAAACGTGAGGCATTGTCATCAAGGACGGAGCGAAGAAAGCAACCGAATGCACTCGAGAGGACTCCGGCAAGGTGAACATGGGCGGAGGCTTTATATAGAGGGAAGGAAATGGCAGATCTCACGTGACCAACGCGATATTAACAAAGGGTTCTGTAAGTGAACAACCAACACGATGGCTACCCAAAGCATTGGTGCTGCACCCTCGAATACGATGTCCCCCGCTTCCCTACTCTTTGCCACGTCCAAAGCCAAACAGTTTGCGCATTTCTCGAAACCCCATAAAAACGAAGCGTTTGTGCGATTGCGCAACTCTACGCTCTCCCTCGTCACCCTCCTCTTGCTCACATACTTGTTGCCCGTCCCATCATTGTGGACAGCTCTCAATGTCGTGCGCGGAGAGCATGATGCTAATGTTCTCTGGGCAGTCTGCGCTGCTGGTATGCGACGTGTCCACTCCACGTTGGATGTCTGACATGGTTCTTTTTTTTCTGCCAGAGATAGCCCTATCAGGCTTGCTTGCTCTCAACCTCATCCAGGCTGCCGTCGCAATCCAATATCCACGAACGCCACTTCCACCTTTACCTTCATCACCCGCCAAAACCCTACTCACCCCTCAAGGCCAGAAAAAACGGCGGACAATCCTGTCTCCAAGTGTGAGTACACCCTGATCGTTCAATGTCGATATCGATGCTGACAAGCATCTCGCATGGTCGTATCGATAGACGAGTCCACAAACGCAACGTTCCTTCACTTCATCGTACGTCCCCTCGCCCGTATCGACACCTTCTCGGACACTGCATTATTCCATGCCTAGTACTCCATCCCCGTTTGGCGTGTCCCTCAGAGCTTCGACAAGCTCTGCGCCGTCGACACCTTCACCTTCCCTTGCTGCGTACCACGGAAGACACCCCCCCTCACTCGGTCGTACGTGTTTTATCTGCTTGTGGTGATCGGATGACGGGGTGTTAATTGCAGTGGTTGGTCTTTGCAGGTGCTTTCAATGGCTCGACGCTCAGTCGATTGGCGGGCGATTCCGATGATGATTCATGATGTCAATTCTTGACCTCACTATCCTTACTTCCCTCGTGCATTTATCGAACACGTATGCATATTATCAAGTCCATTGTATAGAAAACACGTCTAAACGATGCCATTTCCTTGCGCTTGGAAGCACCTCAATTGATCCCGGTCGTGACGCATCCACACTTTGTATTTTGGCTGCACCGGCTTCGGCAAGTTTGAGTCTGGCTACTGGGGAGATATGTTGCTCTCATCCTCGTCCCGAGTCGCTTACGTGTCCAATGGTCTGCTCACCATTCTTTCTTCCCACAGATCCCCCCTTGCGGGCTGACTTGCGCGACGTATCCAAGTTATCTTAGTTTGACGAAGCAGCGATGTATGGTGAGGCACCATGCGCGTATGCCCACTTCCGCAGGTCAGGTCTTCCAGGATCCCATTGGCAGGCGCAAACACGCGCGATGCAAACATGCGACAGCTTGATGGCGCCAAATGGACCTGTGTCGAGCTGCGACGAACAATGCCTCGGCGAACGTGTCGCGTAGCAGGTTGCATGATATTGATATCCTGACCTGCGCGTCTTTTTCCGAGCAGGGGTTTGTCGAGCGTGGCAGGGAGCTCAATTGCATAAAGCCCGTCGGTAGTCGTCCGTCTGCTCGAGGGACGGAGCCTGGGCGGATCATCATGTCAGGCGCGCAGATGTTCCGAAATGTAACCCCCGGTCCGCGTTCGGGTCTGCAATGCAGAGTCCCTGCGGATCGGCATGGTGGTCCCGTGGCCGCGGATCCGGGCGGTGCCGTATCCATAGTTGGTGGCAAAGAACCGAATGTCGAATACGCCATCTCCGCCGTTAGTCTCGCCTGCGACGAAGACAACCTGAGTGATGGGTCGGGCGACGGCGATCGTACTCGAGCACTTATGGTAGAGTGTATGACATTTCGGGGGAAAATGTGACGAGAAACCTAAGGTACGCCTCGATCTGGAGGATTGCTCAGGTACTTGAAAGTTGGGTGCCAGGGGGAGGACGCCGCGGAGCTCCCTCCAATGGGAGAACGCGAGGCTAGGCCCATCGACTCATCCCCTTGGGAAAACGTTACAGCATGTCGTGGAGGTGACGCGTCACGAAATGGTACTTTGTTCGCTTCCATTCTCATCGCCTAGCGGTGAAATGAATCGCGTTCCCGAGCTCGTGCAACAATTTTACTCACGTCTACCAGCATACTAGTTCCGTTCACCCAAGGTTATTAAACTTGTCAGCTTCCAGCCTTCAAGTTGTACCAATTCACCATCTTAGGTCTAACGATATCATTGTCAGGACTCAGCATCGCCTCACCAAGTTAGCCGTCAATGATGCCTATACTTGTCGATACCACACCATCGGCGGAGGAGCTGTGCGAACATTACTGCAAAGCAACAGGTTGTATGTCGAGCCCGGGACGCTACCCCCTGTGAACCGCACAGTAGGCACAATTTTTTTGTCCAGACGAACGGTGCAGTAACCATTCCACCCGAAACACCATGACACTATTACGGAACTAACAAGGAGACTCAGGCTGCACTGGTCGTCTCGGACTCACTCCGAGATCAACAATTCGAAAAAGCTGCCGGAGAGCACCCAGTCTCGAGCCGTTATAGGAAATTCGGGTGAACTCGGGAAGCAGATAAGTTTTGGAAAATCCCAGACTCGGAGAGCGCCACTTCCCAGAAGCATCATGATATCTCGAGCTTTTGTCAACGTAACGGACTGTCTCTGCAGATCTGAGTTGGCGGCACGCCAGTCCTCTAACTTCATATAGGCAATGTTCGTCGACCGGCTGGAGAGTTCAATGTATTCGCTTTCCCTTGGAGAATGACCATTCAAACCCACGACTGCGGTCTGCAAGCCGTGTATGGACACAGATCCTGCCCATGCAAGTGACAGAAAATATTACGGTATGCCCTGCATGCGCTCAGACTTTGTAAAGGGCCCATCATGCGTAACACGCACGCGAATCCCCCTCACATCTTGCTTGTTCTGGAGAGATTGCCTTTGACTGTGTGTCCAAATCCCATACATTGTGGCGATCGTCGATGAGCTTATTTACTTAATTATTATTTAAATAATAGGCCGGCTCAAAGTTGAATTGAAAACATATTTGAATCAATGATGTCCTGTTCGTCCGCCGAATTGAATAGTACTATGTTCAGTTTCGAGTGGCAACCTGTCGTCATGGCTCGCCTATCAGGGAATCGTCGTTGAGGGATTGCTCATGATCATAGGTACTATTCTCTTTTGTCTCTCGTGCAGTCCAGTGCGCCGTCGAGAAAGTTAAACCCCCACTTCTCTTTGTTCTCTTTAGATAATTTGCTTATCCGCAGAACAGACGGGCTTGATCGGAGTGGCACTGCATTAGCACAGGTCTCCATAATCATCAAGAGCTTTACGAGCAGTGTCCCGTATGTCAGCAACATTTGTGACAAGAGAGGGTACCGTCTTGAAGTTTACGATCTGCGGTATGTTTCCGATCCCATCCTCCAGTCACGCCCCAGGCTGTTTAAGTCGGCGCTGTAACTCGCGTTTCAGCGTTAGTCGTAGCGCGGTTCATGCACCTCCACTCCGTTTGAGTACGTATGCATATGCATTGATCCGCGTTTTACGTCTTTTTAGCCCGGGAACGCTTTGCTCTCTATTTCCGTTTTATCAGTTCTTTCGGTGTAAGTAGATGTTCTGAACGATGTTGATTTTTGTTGTGGGCTGATTATCAGCGTTCGAATCTCGTCCGCCCGTCGACGACGTGTGCTTCACGTCGATATGTGTCATCGAACAAGAATTGATGTTTCGTTGTGAGGGGGCGACGTGGCATGCTGTGGCATGGCATATGAGTCAACGCGCCATAGCCGAACAATGGTTGTTCGGCGATAACGAGGGCGCCCCGCGATGTGTTGAGGGACATGCAGGACCCTGCGCGTGGAAATCGGCGGGGGACAGCAAAGTACCACAGGGGGGGCGGAGGTTTGCACTCCGAGTCATAGATCGGCTTTATCTCATTGATATGTTGTATTGGAGAGGATCCAATTAAGGCACAACAGGTGCCTGTCCGTAAGGACTTAACAGACGAGTCAAGTAACCAAGTGAATATCACCGTCTGCAGATTTTTGTAAACTGCAAGCACCCGACTGCGAGCCACAGCAGAATTGATCGGTGAGTGGGCTGTAAGAATAATGCTGTCCAGGAGCACGACAATGGCAGATACCATCGACAAGTAGCGGGGCGATCGCATTCACAAATCAGACTCTGGTGCGGTTACATGCGGTGGTTTTGCGGCATGTCGGGTTCTATAGACGGATTAAGAAACATGAGTCTTCAAGATCCTTGCGGAAATCCCCGATGCGGCCGCCATCCAAGATTGTACGTCATTATCACTTGACCCTGCCAGGACTTACTACTATGACCACACTCGCCGAGCGCGTTTACTATGCTTGCAGTAACTTAGCCATTCTCATCTTTACTACGGAGATCGAGAAGTTATGGCTACTTGGGGTGACCGACCTGGTCTATACTCCCCCCCAAGCACTGTTCTCCTCCGAACACGTCGCCACGTCGCACCAACCAGCCTTAGCGTTGCGGTAATTGGGCGCCGCTACTTACCCATATATGAACCAGCATTATCTCATCTCCGACTCACAATGTCCCAAACTGGCCGCGGGTGCAGTCAGGGATCCGGACAGAGTCCGGATCCGTGCGATTATGCTGTTAAAACACTGCTGTTTGCGGATGCAGGGTAACTGTAACGTTATACTTTTGGTTATCGTGGGTCTATATGAAGTTGTAGTATCCGCCCCCATCGTCCTGTGCTCTTTCGGCCACGGTTGGTTGCGCTTGCGCGCCAGCGTTGTCAGTGGTTCCTTTCAAACCCACTCAGGTGCGTAGCTTTCCCCGTCACGACTGCAGCCTGAGGATGTTGATAATCTGTCCTGTTTAACCAAGCCAGAACGAGGTGAAAGACGCCGCATGAGTGCACCAAATACTCAATCTGTGGAGCTATGGCAGCTTTGCGGGTATACTGCAGGTGACCGACACAGTTATCCATGTCTATCACATATTAATATATCCCCCGAACGGTTTCCTAGCCTCTTCGTGGGTGATCACTGTCTGGGAAGGACTAGTCGCACTCGACGATGAAGTCAATTTTATTTGGACGTACGTCTTCGTATTCTTCCAAGCGAAACCATGTGGAACGTGACTCTTGCTGTGCACTAGTATGCCACACACCGCACATATCAAGTGGTTGTATTTCTTTGGGAAATACTTTGCGTTGGCTTTGCAGACGTAAGTGTCTTTTTACTTCATCGTGTGGAATAGACCTGACTATCCAAGTCTAGTGCGGTGTTTGGCATTCAAGTGGGGTACCTCGCGGACCATGCGATGCCCCTTCAATATTGTCGATTATATCGTCTCGTTGAGATGGCAGCGAGCACGTTGCTCATGCTCTGCTTTGATGTCGTCTTGCTCCTTCGAAGTGCGTACCTTCTGGGTTTCGTATGTCACCCCTCTGACGATGTGATTAGTCTATGCACTATACGGGAGGCGCACGTTCAGCAGCCATTTGGGAACGTTTGCCGTTGTAATAGAGTTTGTGACGACAGTTGCATCCGCGGTATCGACCATTCCCACAACGTCGTACGACTCTAGTTGCGCAATGACCCAAATACCAAAGACGATCTTCGTGTTCGTCGTTGGCACGTTCACATCACAGGCCATCCTCTTGTGGTTGGCGTATCGCAAACGGGAACGCGGCGTCCGAGCAAGGTCGACCATTGCCTGCGTGACCATCCGCGATGGATTGTTTGTGTTCTTGTGCATTGCTGGTAAGCGAGTCAACTTTCGTACACTTCAGAATTGAGGAACTGAGTCAACACACGCGCCAGTATTTCTTGTGTGTATTTTCATTTGGACACTGCACGATAGCCCTATAACAACTCTGATGATCTTGTACGTCCCGCTACGCATCTCACTCTCTGAGACTCTTCCTGACCCGTCTATGAAAGTTGGATCCCGGTGGTTACCTCCATAGCCGTATGTCGTCCTTTTAAAAAAATACTGCCCAGTTGCTTTTCGGGTAATGATGTCGTTCTTTCTCCCCCTACTTAGACGAGTCGCCTCATCTTGAACCTCCAACGTGCACGCAATACCCCACCCACCCAGGAATTCACGACCGAAATCTGGGGACTGTATGGAAGCGCAGATTCGTTCCTACTTTCCGACGGGCCATTCGAACGACGTGCCGGACTCTAATGCGTTGGATTACATGGGTTAACCTCGATTGTCATTGCCATCCCCCCACCCGTATCCATCGTACAGCCGGACGGGTACGCCAGTTTGGATATGCGAGCCGTGGCTAAACAATATGATCATACGGGCGCGCGTTGCGTGATGGTCACCATGCGTGCATGGCTAGGTCACACTTGGACGCTTGGGCCCCTGATCAGGGGGTGGGGGGGACCGACCAGGACAGTACAATACTTGCGGAGCGGTCCCGCGGAAGGAAACTTTAATTAACGGGTTGTCGGTGGAGGCACGCAGGTATCCTCGCGATCTAGACGGGTTCAGTTCGGGGCGGGCAAGTCGTGCGAACATTTGTTTTGTAGACTATTTTTATAGTTTTTTTTAATGTTGCAGAGTTCTATGTACCTTAGACCTCGTTACTGAGAAAGCTGTCTGAATCTCCTTATCCCTGAAGCATCAAGAGAGAAAAGAAAACTATAAAAGCGTATGCAGGTCCTTTGCCTCTTTTGCCGCCTATTTGGTGTTGGTGGTGAGATCTGTGAGTAAACCTTTTCTGCCGAATTACTTAATTATTTTAAGTAACATTTGCCACGCCACAAAAAAGGTAATATGGAATAAAATATATTTTTTTCCTGAATATCAGGGCCTGCCCTCGGTGAGCAAAGTCCAGGAGTGGAGACCAAGCCCAACCAAAAGCAAAAAAAAAAATTCAGGGTTCCAAGAACCCTTACAATTCTCTGTCGACACGTTCGCTTTCCAGTGACGTCACTTCGGACCGGGAGTATTTCCGGTTCAAACACGTGGTTGCCGAATTGGCTTTTGTTGACCGTAATACTCCATCTGGTCGAGCCGGATGCCCAGTCGCTTCCGGTTCAACTGAGTTCCGGCGGAAGCGCCACTTGTGGCACAAAATACGTGCAATATCGAACGTAGTAGTAGTACGGTGGCCCGGTGCCATCGGAGGAGGGTTATATTAACACGTATTGCAGCGTCACCAAGGTGCAACCTTACTTTGCGTGTTGCGGTGTTCACTGGCACAAACGAACAACTGTTCAGGAACATCCATGCTACGTGACTCCTCACTGCATGCTTGACAATGGCAGAAGGTGGAACACGCTCCTCTAAAAATGGCACCTCCTGGTGCGGATCCTGACGTCGATAGAAACTAAGTATGTTGTCCATAGTTTTCTTAGCTACCGTGAGGGGACTGATCCTGGGAAACAAAGGAGGAAAAGGGGGCGGTATAGTCAGAAATAGTACCCTCGTTGTCGATGCAATGGTTATTGTGTTTGACGGTGGACTCGGGGCGTATATGGCGGTAACGCATATCATCGATGGGTAAAGATCTCACCGGCAGCGTCACATACTTGTTGGTGTCCTACACGAAAGATGACATTGACATAATCCCTTGCTGCCACAAACATGCTTTGAACCTTGGTACGTCATACATTGTTCTGGAACATCTAAGTAACCCCCGTGTCAGTGAGTGACATGGAACATTCGACACCCATACTTTGTTCAGCACGCAGCACCTTCCGTTCTATGAAAAGCGGTGCGATACTCGGTGGTAAATGTTAATCAGCCATGATTTGTTGTTGCAGCTGTACTTCAAGGGCACTTTAATGTTGCCAATAGTGACTGCAGCTAGAAAAGATGTTGCTGGCCAAATGGAAGGCCACCAAAGTAACACGTCAGAGCCTTCAATTTGGTACCCATCCACTCCTCCTCGACTTCTACCTTTTCTTCCGGCGCGCTATCCATCAGCAACGCCGATATCTCGACCAAGTTTGTATTTCGAGGTAGGAAATAAGCCACGTTGTGGGTGATTTTTCGAGTAAGATGGAAGAGATCGGCACCATGAACAGGCTTGATGTTTGCAAGACTGAATTCTGGGTGGCGCTCGGGAGAAGAAGCGTAGGTTTGCTCGCTGACAAACTCGACGCCATCGTCCCCCTGTAACAGATAGTCTGGACCTCCCCAAGGCGGACTGAGGAAGACAATGTCGATGGGGCGCTTCCCAGCTGGTCGAGAAATGTACGCATGCGCAAATGAGATATAATCGGCCAGGACAAACTCGATTCGATCGGCGACGCCGTATATGACCGCGTTGTGTCTCGCGAGTGCCAACCTCACCGGAGAGATGTCCAATGCAATCACTGTTAACAGAACGCGCGTTAGACACAGATGAAATAGATTCGGTACGTGCATACCGTGTTCACATGTTTTGGCAAATGCAATGGCGTTTCCGCCGACGCCACAAAAGGCATCGAGGACCGTATCGCACTGACATCTTTCCGCAATCTGGGTTGCGATCAGCTCCGGAGTGACACTGTACCACCCTTCTTCGTCCAACAAGCATCCTTCATCGTAGAGGGTGAAATAGCGTTTTCGCTGAGAGAAGTCTGTGTGGTGGACGATGAGAGCATACTTGACTAACGGAGGGGCTCCGTACATTTCTGCAGGTGTTCAGGAACTTCGGAGGCGGTTTTGTAGTGCGGTACAACCCCGGCCGCCCCGTATGCATGCCATGGTGAGCCAGGCGATTCAATTTGGGACTTTTCGGTAGTTGTCACCGCATCGTGTTGGCTGGATGAGCTTCCTGCGACTTTGGTGGGTGAATCTGGTGCGGAATTTTGTTGAAAGGCTTGTTTCGCAAAATGAGATAGTCCTGACAAATTTTTGGTTCGTTTGCCCATACATAAACTAGGTCGAGGTGGTCACCCTGCTTGACAATCTCTCCGTTGGCTTTTGTGCGCGGGTTGTCCACAAGGCCAAATAGACATTTAAAATAATCGTTAATTAACGCACCAAAAAAACGAGGTCTATTTCTCTCGTTTTTGAACATGGCCCAGAAGATTTTCACGTTTATTCCTGGATCGTTGTAAAGACGCATGAATCTTTGTAATTTCCAAGCATGAATTCCTGAAATATAATTCAGGTCCCAGATCATACATAACACCGGAAAAATGAAGTCTCTGCAAAGAATGCCAGTGGTCATCGTCCGAAGGTCCCCTTTTCAAGGTAGCCGTCGAATCTGACTCAGAGTACTTGGTGTACATGGAATGACGTGATACTTTCTGACTGCTGCAAGCAAGTCACTGGGTGATTGGCTGTGATTGGCGAGTCGCGGCGAGTATAGTGAGTCGGCGCGGAGTGACAAACCGACCGTTGACACCAACTACATCATAGTAGTGCCACTCTCGGCGATGGCTCGTTCCCAACTTCTTGGACATGAGGCTTTCGCGCAACAACGACTAGTCGAGTCCACGTCCAGTTGGGAATGGCCCGCGTCTGAATCGATTCGAATGGCCCACTATCCAATACGGCGCGTCGCCAACCTCTGTTTCAAATCGCACCGACCAACTCGTTATGAGCTGAGCCTTGGCTCCAACGTATAAAAGGTGGAGCTCGAGCGACGAAACTTCTTATCCTCCACCACCATCCTCGAGCACAGTGATCCCTCAAGTCCATCTCGATTTCTCGACGCACTCAAGATGCACGCGTTCTCGTTGACGTCTCTGATCTTCCTTGTCTCTGTCGTCCGTTCGTTGGAGGCGGTCTCTCTTGTGTCTAAACCTGGCTCTCGACTCCGTACGAGGTCTGACAGTTCTGATTCCCCGGATGTCATCGACGCTACCAACGGCCAACTTGAGATCGCGAACAAGATGATCGCCCCCGATGGGTTCTTCCGAAGGTTGGTTTGTATACTTGGCGAAGTATCTCGTCTTTTGACATGCGTCCCCAGTGCTACCTTGGCTGGTGGTACCTTTCCCGGTCCGATCATCATGGCGCAAAAGGTTCGTGGATCACCACTCTTCTCGTTGGGGAGCCGTGAGATATGACGTGTGCGATATTGATATTAGGGTCGCAATTTCTCAATCAACGTCGTCAACAGCCTGCAAGATCCCACCATGGAGCTGACAACTACAATCGTGAGTTCATTCGACGTTTGCTTCCTGTTTGCCTTGTGACGGAGCCATCGTCTTCAGCATTGGCACGGAATCTTCCAGAACAGATCCAACTGGGCCGATGGCGTCTCTTTCATCACTCAATGTCCGATTGAACCCGGTCAGAGCTTTCAGTATCGGTTCAACGCTGAGAATCAGACGGGCACCTATTGGTACCACTCCCATCACGAATTGCAGTATTGCGACGGACTTCGTGGCCCACTGATAATTTATGACCCTGATGACCCTCATGCTCATCTGTACGACGTTGATGATGGTTTGTTCACAACTTCATCTATTCGACTCGCTTGCATGACTGACTATACTTTTACAGAGAATACGATCATCACACTTGCGGACTGGTAAGTTTCACATGTTACCCTTGAAGATTCCCATTTCACAAGACTTCACAGGTGGCATATACCGTCACGGCAGATCGCACCGCCCTTTACTCCCAATACGACTACTATCAACGGAAAAGGACGCTATTCAGGAGGTCCAAAAACACCTCTTTCAGTTGTCAACGTCGAACAAGGCAAACGCTATCGCTTCCGTATCATCGGCGCATCCTGTGACGCATGGCACAACTTCACCATCGACGGCCATCGAATGACGATCATCGAGGCTGACGGCGTCGAGGTCCGTCCACAAGAAGTTGATTGGCTCCAGGTCCTTGCGGGGCAGCGATACTCTGTCGTGGTGGCTGCTAATCAACCAACCAACAACTACTGGATACGTGCATTGCCCAACCATGGCAACCAAACGTTCATTGGTGGGCAGAACTCGGCAATACTACGTTACGCTGGCGCGCCGACACGGGACCCAACGACGAATCAGGGACAAGTCACCGTACACTTCGAAGAGAGTCAACTCTATCCTCTTGAAAACCTTCCTCCTCCCGGCGTCCCTGAACTTGGGAAAGCAGATATTGTCCTATCCCTCGTACCTGGATTCAACAACAGCTTCAATGTCAACGGAGTTCGCTTCAGACCCCCTCCAGCACCCGTCCTCCTTCAAATACTCAGCGGTGCTCGTCATCCCACCGAACTCCTTCCCAGCGGCAGTGTCTACGAACTACCCAGGAATAAAGTTATCGAGGTTCACATGCCTGCTAACGATCTTACACCCGGAGGTGCTAGGGGTAGTCCGGTCAGTAATCCTTCATGACAAATCCGCGATTCTCGCATGATTGAAATCTATTATCACAGCACGGCATCCATCTCCACGGCGTGAGTCACTTTATATTAATGGCGTAACTTTACCGAACAAAATTTGCAGCACAACTTCCACGTCATTCGCACGGCTACGAATAGTACCCCGAATTTCATCAATCCTCTGAGAAGGGATACGGTTTCGATGGGCTCGGAAGCCCAAAAATCCAACATCACGTTCCGGTTTATCACGGACAATCCCGGCCCATGGATTCTACACTGGTAAGTGACGATTGACAGATACCTACTACCCATACTGATACTTCCTCAGCCATATCGATTTCCACTTGTTCAAGTACGCGTCCTAGCTGATCTTGTTCATCCACTGACTCGTGATTCTAGTGGTTTTGCTGTGATAATGGCGGAGGCGCCTGATACGGCTGCCATACAGCAGAATAATGTCTTACCGAGTGCGTAATCAGATTTCTCAGCCACTTGACTGGTTGATTCAACAACAATCGATGGCAGGTGCCTGGGGTGACCTCTGCCCTGCCAGGATCCGCGAAGCTACTGCCCTTTTCAACACTACGGGTGCCTTCAATCTCACTGCCTTCAACATAGCTACCAGCGCGAAGTCGACCAATTTGAGCACGGCTCCGACTCTTTCCGACCCGCCCAGCCTCAGCAGAACGAGCTCCCACACAGACATCAGCACCATGCCACCGTCGTTTAGTACCTTATCTGGATTATCATAAAGGAATTCCATCTTCCATCTTTCCTTTCCCGTGTACCTTATATGGTCTTCGCGCTTCGCGCTTAATTGTAGAGCGTTTCACTCAACTAGTTTTTTCCTGTTTCAGATTGCTGCATCGATGTTATTCATACCCTAAAACCATTGAGGCAGCAGGCTGTGCTTTCATGCTTAATTTAATTTTTGCACACTACTATACAAATCGTACAGCCTTGGCAGTCTCCGCCGGGCCGTTTCTCGCAGGGGCGTACAGTTATATCTCTAGGCTCATGCTCGCGTGCGCTTAAAACACTAGAATGACTGTGATCTCCCAAATCATGATGGCCTCATTTCAAGGTGGCCATTTGCCATCGAAGCTGTGTGCAATTCAAGGTCCCCGTTGTACGAATACTGGTATGATCGGTTGCCAGCGTACTCGATCATGGAATGTTCACAAATTGTGAGTGGAGGTGCCTAGAGAGCCTGGGGAGATATGAGTGGTTGATAATGAGAATTGAGACAATGAACTTTAGCTCAGCGTTAGGAGCCAAAAGACTGGCAGTAAATTTCAGGGGGGGACTCTGGCCTCGACCATTCTTCGTAATAAGTTAGTGCCTTCACATCGGATGTAGAAAAGTTGCCTTTGACTAGTTCCTTGATTGGGATCCGACATTCACGTCAAAGTTCAAGGTTCAAGGTTCAAGTCACCCAAGTTGGACAATTCTTAGTGCCTGTCGCGAATGGTCTAACAATAGCTTCCTCCAGATTTTTCCAAAATCAGACGTCCACCGCTTGCGTCGGAGCCCCGCCAACAGTCTAAATTGTACGACGACGCCGGCCCACAGCCATTCCACGTTGCGAAACGGACTTTGTTGATCACCGCACTGTTCCTAGAACCTCTCTCGCTGACTAAGCACGCACCGACTCGTGTGACGTTTGATCCGTCCCCTCACTGGCAGCAAACCTGTTATTCGTCAGTGTCGTTCGATGGGAAGCTAACGATCCGATCGATCGGCACCGCATGCTCGCTATCCTAAGAAATCGTTGGGGCGGTCCGGTGTCACACCGGGCTGCCACTTTGTCGCTTCCGGTTGGAAATGTCTTCCTATCTGAATCGTCAGTGTGGTTTCCGTTCAGATCAGAGATGCTGTACTGCGGGACTCCACCACCGCGCACGGCCACCAGTTTCTAAAAAGACAGTTACTATGACAGCATACGTTGCCGGGATACTGGTCACTGCCACGAGTTCTTGTGGCCATCGTGTCGAATGTTTGTGAGGCTAGTTGTTGTCTCATGATTGTAATATTGTCACTGAGACCATTCTTTCGATCGACTTTAGACAGCGGAGACTGGCGATATGCATGCCCACGATTGATTAGGGCTTTCAAACCTCCAGTGGTCCAGGATCCCAGCCGCGTTTGGTAGCGTTGTTCCAGCTGTTGGCTGGTGTGTCACTCCCAGTTCAGCATGTACACAATTAACGGACATGTTTTTTCCTGCTCAGTTACAGCTAACTGTAACCCGATTCGATCTCCAGGTTACGGACTACTATCTTCCTGTATAGTCCTTTTGTGGTGCCCTTACCGGTCTTGTGAGTGGCGGGATCTGCATCAAGTGAACCGCACAGTTTTCTGAACATGGCGCTGCATCATCAGCACTCGAGCGATGTAGCACAAGAATACACTAAGCAACTGGAGGCTAAGTTCTCCCCTGCCAACGTCATGCCGGAGTGTGCTCAAATATAAAAGAAGTGCAAGTAGCACACACGGCTTCACTTTAATTTCCTCGCGTAAATTTCGGGATGTTTTCCCTATCTATTCTTGCATTTTCACTACTACCCATCTCTGATGCGTTGTCGGTCCCAAAAGCTTTGGACTCGGCACCCACCGTTACACCAACACATCTGCTTGGTCCTGTGAGCCAACTTCGTATCGCGAACAATTTTATCGCGCCAGATGGGTACAACCGATCGTGAGTTGATGTTGATTGTCGCTTCTTTATACATTCCTAACGTTTTGTAGAGCGACTCTTGCCAATGGTGTATTCCCTGGGCCGTTGATCCGGGCCAACAAGGTGAGAATTGCGATAGTGTCTAAATTGGGGTGCATATGTATGCCTTTCTAGAATGATCATTTTGCTATTCAACTTTTTAATGAACTCACGGATGATACCATGCCACTGGAAACTAGCGTCGTAAGTAATTATGCAGCTACTTTCCCGAACCGCATTTTCATGTAACTTCCAAAGCATTGGCACGGAATTTCTCAGCACAAGTCCAATTGGGCTGACGGTGTTGCATTCATCACTCAGTGCCCGCTTCGTCAGGAGGAAGCATTCGAGCACAAATTCACACCCACCGGTCAGAGTGGAACGTACTGGTACCACTCACATTATTCAACTCAATATTGTGACGGACTTCGAGGACCATTGGTTATCTATGATCCTGAGGACCCTCTAGCATATTTATACGATGTTGATGATGGTGGGCTTCCATCAATTTTCTGTCCATGCTCTGTCTTATCGTCTAAGCAGAAAATACCGTTATCACGCTCTCAGACTGGTTGGCGCATCACGTCCAACAGAAAAGTCTGTGCTGACCCCAATTTAGGTATCACACACCCTCTATCCAACTCGGCGAATTATTCGCACCGGTGAATGCGAACTCGACACTGATCAATGGCCACGGTCGCTATGCTGGTGGTCCATCGACGCCACTCTCGGTCATCAATGTCCAACCAGGGTTACGATATCGCTTCCGCGTGATTGCCACGTCTTGTGACCCTTCCTTCAACTTCACGATTGATGGTCACCGGATGACCATCATTGAGGTAGATGGGACTGAAGTGCAACCCGTAGAAGTTGACTCGATACCCATCCTCGCTGGTCAACGCTACTCCGTGGTTGTTACCGCAGACCAGCCCGTTGACAGCTATTGGATTCGTTCTTTGAGCGATGTACCCAATGCTACGTTCGAGGGCGGTCAAAATATGGCCATCCTGCGATATGAAGGAGCACCAGACCAAGATCCTACATCTTCACCTGGCCCGTATGAATTCTCGTTCGATGAGGGCAACCTTCACCCACTCATTAACCCCGGCGCTCCCGGGATACCCGAGATCGGAAAGGCGGATGTAAATCTTCAAATCGCTCCGGGCTTCAACTCGGAGGGGTACTTTACATTTGGCAATGTGTCCTACGTCAACCCCCCTATCCCTGTCCTTCTCCAGATACTCAGTGGAGCAAGACATCCTTCGCAACTCCTGCCAAACGGAAGTGTCTATGAACTCCCGCCGAACAAGGTTGTAGAAATAAGCTTCCCCAACCCTACTGCAGCTCCTGGTTTTCCCGTAAGTGGCATGTTTGTGAAACGCTGTTTCATGCTGACTTTGCATGCGTTTTTCAGCACCCTATACATCTGCACGGTGTATGTGATCCACTCCGCCTTGTTTGTCTCTAACTAAACCATTTTTCAGCACAAATTCGATGTTGTGAGGGTTGCGGGTAGCAATGTGACGAATTTCGTGAATCCTGTCCGGCGCGACGTCGTGTCCATAGGCAATAGTACTACTGACAACGTTACCATCCGTTTCGTCACGGATAATCCGGGACCTTGGTTCCTTCACTGGTGAGTAGTTACTTCGAGTGCTACAAGATCGCGATCTCATGTGTCCATATCAATCCAGTCACATTGACTGGCATCTCAACCAGTACGTGAACTCCAATGGATTAACATTTTTGAGAACTAATTCCTGTCTCTAGTGGATTTGCTGTCGTAATGGCAGAAACACCAAGCGAAGCGGCCATCGAACAAGCTGCAGCAATTCCAGGTATGTCCCGTACCTCACTATGCCAACGCAAACTGCAGAGATTGATCGTCGCCCACACATTGTGACACAGCGGACTGGGGTCAACTGTGCCTGCCGAACCAGGCCTGGGGACAAACACACCTTGAGGTACTCGGCAATTAGTGCATGGTGTCTTAATTTTTTCTTTCTTTCCTTGTGCGGATGGTCACGTTTTCGGTATACATATGAAGGACATTCGGGACATTAAACTAGCTCTTACGATATTCGTAATACTGAGCATACGATAATGAGATTTCTTGCTCCAGATACACCCCTATGTGTGTATGATTTAGGCTTAACTGTAGAGTTGGTTTATAATGTATAGTGCGGAAAATTTACATGCTGTGCTCCGCTCTCGCTTACATAATCGTCCCAACGCGGCAACCCCCCTAGCTTCTGTGGAGGGCGAGGAGGGGAGCATGCCAGCGCGGCGACACGGCGACGGGGCTCGCTCATAGAATGTGGCCGGTGCATCGGCAGAGATCATACCTGTATTCTACGTGCGAAGAGGGGGGGATTCTACCAGTGAAATCCAGTGTAATGTAGAGAAAAGTGCAGTAAAATGGTGTAAAGTGCCCATTTTGCGGGCGTAAAGTGTGTAAAGTGAGGTGGGCGGGAAAATTTACAGTAAATTTTTTTGATGCTGATTGGCTGTTCCCGCGAAAATTTCCGGCCCGCTTGCGCGGTATGAGCTCGGACTCAGTTGCCAGGCAGCACAGCAAGCATATCCCCCCAGGCCCGTAAATACTATTTTTTTCTTCCCCGCGCTGTCGCGCACATGCCGGTCCTTCCATCAGATGCAACCTCACACTGATCGCGCCGGCCATTCATCGAGTATGAGCCCGAACTCGAGCTCCCCCATTCCGTGGCTGTGCTCGTGGCAGTGACCATTTACACATTTACAGCACAGCCACGTAAATTTATCGGATTAACCTTACCATATCTGTGCGAGTTATCAACAACGACTTTCGCCGATGACATGTGCTTGTCACTAAGTAGTAGTAGTATCATAGGGTGTTCAGGATTGCAATTGCGCTGACCAGACTCGGAATAGCTTCAGCTGGGAGCGTATCGTTTGATAGGTGACGTTCGAACTCTTACTAGGTAGAATCCCGAATGAAATCTGTCATGCCAGATTGGTCGTGGTGGTACGACGAACCTATGAGCTACTCAGGCTTGGCTCACGATAGTACGATCGCACAGTATGTACTATGGCATCTGCCAAACAAATAGCGGTCCAGCGCCAATGTCTTCTTCGCCAATGACCATCTGATCGAGTCTAACATTCCCCGGAGTCTGTCGCACATCGCACCGGGTACCAGAGAAAGCCTAAGGACTAGTACTTGCCTCCAACCTGACCTCAAGCTCGTCTGGTACCCTCTTTTATGCCGGCGTACAGATAAGTCCATGTTGCACACCCAGATCGTGCACATCCGTGTACTATATGTGGCATCGCGCAACTTTGGTGCCATGAAGTTCCTTGTCCCTTGGCCGTGTAACCCGTCTATGGAGAATAGTAAGGTCGGCGATGGAGTGGTTCCGGTTGATATCCATGAGGCGATGAGTTTCATTTTGATTTTGTCAATGTTTCGGGTCAGAGATAATGCAATTGGACACCGAACGATCATTGACCGGTCGATGCGGCCGACGGAAGACGTGATCTTGATTATGGTACGCACTTTGCTTTACGACACTCCCGAAAGAGACTGCCAAGTGGATCATCACGCTCGACCGAGGAATGCAGCCCCGGTGAATATATACAAGAGACGCTGAGGCTGATAGGCTGACGACGCAAAACGTTAAAGATCCAAAATATGCTTGACCTGGTCAAGTAGGAAGGCTGAGAAGCGATCACTAAAACGCGGCGGAATTCGCAAACTTCCTAGGACCTGTATGTTTGCTGGCTGTGTCTCGGCGTTACATGGGCCTCGGGCATCGGACAGGGCAAAGTCCCACTGGCAGGACGCCACATTTAACCCACTACTAGTATTACTGCTACTCCAGATGACCCTATGAGTAGAAATGGCGGAATGGTTGCGATGCGATCGCGCTGGCATATGTCGAGTGCAACAATCGAAGTGCGGCCTGCCTACTATATCAGTGTATTAAATCATGTTTGTACATGACAGCGGTTTGCTTATCCTGGCCGATTTCAACCCCAAGAACATGAACATTGCAAGTGTATATAATTGGTTTCAAAGGCAACGTATAGTCGGTGAACATTTGAAGGCTTTACTATCAGCGCTCAGCGGTGCCACCCGGTAATCCAAGTCAATTTGCATTTCTTCCTCACGTCTCAATTCATCACATTACTTTGATACGAATGTTAGCTAAAATCATACTCGGCGGCCGCGCCGTGAGTGGTAGTAGACTAACCGCAATGGAGACGTGATAAGTACAGTGCCTGTCACTCAAAGGCGGCACCTCTATAGTGGGTCTAATTTTGCATCAGAAAGTCCCAGATGAAAAATTTTGATAGGAAACCTGCCCAAAACTAGCGTAAACCTGCATTTCCGAAAAACTCGGACATTACGTAATCGTTCACTTTTGGGGTTCGCCGTATCACAGAAAACGTACACGCTCGTCGCTCGGTCTCCCGCATGTAGTTAGGCTGTGCCACGGTATAGGGGTCTGCAGTTGCCACACCTGTACCCGCGTCACAGGTAGGTTACCCGATTTGGCAAGTCGCGGCTCGCATCGCGGTGGTGTGCCAGTGACCTCTGAGGCCCATGGGAATTGAACTTTCTGAACATCTGGATGTCCGCGCGCCCTCTCCGTCTCCCATGACGGTCCTCACCCACCCTGACCATGACACCGACACAATAATGACAACGCGCCCTCGTCCTCATCCATCTTGTGACAACGAGCCGTCCTCACTGGCACCACGATGGCGATGATGCGACCCCACCCATCCCCTCCTGTTCGCCTACAAACACGAATGTGAATGCAGACAATGCGTTCGCATTTGTGTTTGTATGCGAGTGGTCGTGGTCACCCCCAGCCTAATACTTGGCTGGTATGGTCAATACCCGCGGGTATGGAAATCCATACCCGCCTTCAGACCTGTACCCGTGACCACAAGTATCGACCCATCGCGGGTAAGGTGTGGGTACGAGCGGTGATACCGCCTACATGTGTAGTACAATCCGAATTTTTTGCCAAACTGGGTCACTCCTTACACCTGTAGACAGTCGTGTCAGGGGTTTCCGGCAACTTCGGCAGGGGCTGTGTACTCCAAATATGGGTATCCTTTACCCGTTTATAGTAACTCCGATTAGGCTCCGCTTGAAGTTCACTTTTCGACAAGTCAATT
>JBBPQL010000314.1:0-32231 GCA_038092515.1 Boletus subparvulus | reverse complement strand
AATATGAATAGCGTAAAGATAAGGTCATAGACCGCTCTAGAATCTGGTATCAGGAATAGAAACTGAATATGAAATACCAGGATTCTCAACACTCCCATCCATCTCGTTGCTGTCACCATCCTCTGGCACTCCTGATCGCCCTCGATGCCTCCTACTCGCCTCCTGGCCTGGTATTTCAACTCAACATGTTTGTCATTGTCATTGCTCGATTTGCCTCTAGGGCGTTCCTGATCACTGTAGGAATCACCAGGTATGACCATTTCGCTGCCAGGCTCGCTCCGTGTAGTTGTGTATTCACTTCATGCGCTCGACCGTCGCGCGTCATCACACTTCTTGGTTTTGTCTCAGGGACATTTGACTGTACTGGAGTGGTTGTAGAGGGTCTTGGAGTGCTCCAGGTATGTCCTCGCCATCCATTGAGGTGTGCTGATCAGTTGGGGGATTGATATCAAATGTATTAGATAAGTGAACCATTGACCTAAAAATCCGCCTCGTAATAAGTGGAAAAATACAACACCCACATTCTGAGGGCAGAATGCACCTAGACATAGAGATGTGAGCAATTCAAAGGACAACTGATGTGTGGTCTTGATCAAAGACAGTGTTAATAGATTGGGGATGCACAGATTAGGTAATCGAAATGATCAAATGTGGTAAAGTGTTCCCGCGGGGTCCATTTGCTTGAAATCTGCGGATTTCTGGCTGAGAAAACCCTCCTCCAAGGAGTCGGGGATTTCCCAGTTGTACTACTACCACGGCTGTCAATGCTGGGAACAATACATAGCACAGTCGGATGTTATCCCTCGTTTGAAGCTTCGTTCATTGTCATCTCATGCAGCTGCACGACACGACGTTGCGTTCAAGGAGGACGTTTCCACATTTCGCCGTGACTGGCTGTAACTGGTCTCTCGGAGTGGCCGTAGTGGGATGTGGGTTCACTTCGGATTTGTCGGTCGTCTTCCGGTTCCCGATCCCTTGCCGACTGCTATCATCAATAAATAGAGCATTCAAGTTAGCTTTAATTTCGGGCCCAGGTATCTCCGAGAGCCCCATAGTACTATCTCTCCTTGTGCTGTTCCCGACGTCGATGGCGTTTTCTGGTGCTCTGGTAGGTGCTGATTACTCAAATACGACGTGCGCTCCGGAACTTACACAATCCAAATAGACATTAACGGACCTCAACGACTTCATCACTCCTTCACAAGCATGCATCAAGCCAGTCGAGCAACTCAACGCCCCAGAGAATGTAAAAGAAGCCGAATTCGCTTCTGTACGTATTCTTACTTGTTTTTTTCTGTTCCCCGTTGATAGGAAGCGCCCTTCCAGACGGAAATACGAATCGACTCGTCCGGATCTTACTACGAGGTGTCGTCCGCCCCCTCCGTGCAGGACGCAACGGCCTCCAAACCATCGCAACGCAAATTGCAACAAGCACAGATCAGTCTCAACGATTGCCTTGCGTGCAGGCACGTCATCCGCATTACATCCGTCCATTCCCCACCTTACATGTTCCAAAGTGGATGCATCACGTCGGCCGAATCGGTCTTGATCACTCTACAGTCACACACGGAGGTGCTCAATTTCCTCGAGGGAAACCCACCCGCGAGTTCACCGTTGCACAAGGTTCCGGTGTTGTCGATCGCGCCGCAATGTCTGGCGTCGCTCTCGGCGACGTTGTCGTCAAGCTCAGCTGGACCTGTCGGACTGAGGCAGGTCATGCGGCGAGTGGCAGCGTTTTGCACGCAGGTGTTGGGCTTTGAGCATGTTTATGACACGACCTTTGCGCGACATATCTCCCTGCTGGAGCACGCGCGAGAGTTTTGGGAACGCAAACGGGGTGGTAAGCTGCCGATGTTGGCAAGTGCATGTCCTGGATGGATATGCTATGCCGAAAAGGCCCATTCCGAAATGTTACCCTTCATCTCTCGGACAAAGAGTCCCCAGCAAATCATGGGGACATTGGTCAAGTCGTGGTTAGCGAGCACTTGGAGAAAACAGTGCGTACTGACACCCATCAAAGGTAGTGGTTGACTGATGTATTACCGACCGTACAGACCTAATCAGATATACCACGTCACTGTGATGCCCTGCTATGACAAAAAACTTGAAGCATCACGCCAGGATTTTTACAGCGACGCATATTCGACGCGAGATGTTGACTGTGTCATCACGACCGGGGAACTTGAGCTGCTTATGCGTGAGAAGGGCTGGGATCTGTCTGTCCCAGTCACAGGCGAAGACAACGCAGAAAATCTGGAAGACATCCCCGAGCTGCTGCTTCACCCGGGTACGAGCTCGGGTTCCTACCTCCATTCACTCATGTCCGCCGTCAGACACGCATCTCCAGAGCCGCTGGACCTCAACGTTAAAACGGTGCGCACGTCCGACTACGAAGAGTACACGCTACACAAACAGAGCAATGGCGAAGTCGTGTTCAAGGGGGCAAAGTGCTACGGGTTCCGGAATCTACAGAACGTGGTGAGGAAGGTTGGAAAAGAGGCAGGGATACAGGTTGGAAGGGGTGCTGCTGGACGCATGGTTGGGGTAAGAGTGAGGGCGAAGAAGAACGGGGCTGATGGGGACGAGAAGCGGTATGATTACGTGGAGGTGATGGCGTGTCCAGGGGGGTGCGTGAACGGGGGTGGGCAGCTGCGCCCGATTAGCAAGGCATCCGAGCGGACGGTGGACGAGGAAGGGTATGGGAGGAATTGGGAGGAGAACGGAGTGTTGATGTCATCGGGTGGAGATGAGACAAATGGTGTGGTTGCATCATCTCAGGAGCCAAAATGGGGGAACCGCGAGTGGACAAAAGAGGTTGAGAAGGCATACTGGCACAACTTGCCAACGCCACCGCCATCTCCGAGGATGGGCTCAGATTACGCAGACCGCGTTGCACTGAGGGTGCAGGTGGACATGTGTAGACCGGAGAATGCGGGCCGGATACGATGGGATGCCGACATGAACACTGGCGCTGAAGAACGGCGACGGGAGCTGTTCCGGACAGACTATCGGGCCGTTGAGAGTGAGGTCATCGGCCTGGCAGTGAAATGGTGACGACGTCATCGTGTTCCGTTTATCGTTTTTACATACAGGTGTCGTGATACAACATAGCAATGGATGTGTAGCAACAATAGTAGCTCTAAGTTACTGTCATTAGATGCCGATGCAAATTAGGGCGTGTAAATCGGTGGGTCATCGACGATGTTGAGCCCCGCCTTTGAACCAGTACTGGCACGAGGCACAGTAATCGGGGGTCGTGAATGTGATGGTTTCCTTTGAGTCGGGGCCAAGGTACTGGCAAACAATGAGCGCAGATAGCTGGCACGACGCCGGGACGACGAACCCTCTCGCAGTGACAGTCGGAACAGTTTCGGGAATGACGAATGGAGTGAACACAGTACGGGCTTGAACAATCATTTTTTCTGACCTTGCGAGTCTTGACGACGGTCAGAACACGTTTGCCATTTTTTCCAAGGCGCGCAGTACTCACCACTTTGTAGTGCTGCATGAGGCATGACAGGTAGGCTACATTTTGAGGAAACAAAGAAGCGTGAGACACTTACCCCGCAACCGTACTTGGTTCCTTCGCTGGCAGAGAAGGCGGAGTCAGACACCCAAAGAAAGGTATGACCAATGAGAATACCCACGTTTCGAGATTGCACATGGCGGATGCGTCGATTGGACAAGGCGGATGAAGAACGACTCTGACAAAGCGTCAGTTTCACGGCGGCGGGAACGGCTAGCACAGCATACGGGTAGAGGTATGAATCAGCAAGAGGAAGCGATGTGGGGAGCGGGTATGAGGATGACAGCGGGGTGACGGTTGACTTTATATTTCAGCGGACGATCGTCCGTATATAGCGACAAGTAGGGTCAAGGAGTGTGGATGTGTGGTCGGTAGGTCGGCGCAGTCACAAGACCATACGAGAACGATCGGACGAGATACGATAAGAATCCAGGAGGCAAACCAGATTAATATGTGACGTGCGTATAGAGTTTCGAGATTTGACGGACGATAAAAAATAAAGAAAGACAGATGATGCGGAAGATGATGGACCTGATGCAACGCCTTTTCAATTGTCCGACTGTCCCACGTTTGAATGAATCACATCCACACCCGGATCTCACACAGGCGCATGGCCACAACCATCGCCGAACAAGACAACCCGCTCAATAATATTGTCCACTTTCCCGAGCGTCGAGCGGTGCATCCAGTATTAGTGGACCGGGTGTGTGAGCTCGGCCGGCCGGTGTTGACGTGTGTTTGTCGAACGACGCACATACGCTAAGCGCCGTCCGTAGTCACATCCTCGCATGTCGACCACAGCGTTGTCTTCGTCACCCACAACGCGCTCGAGGACCCTCTTGTTCATCTCGTATCGCGATTCGAGAACAAGGTCGTCTCGTTTCTCGCGTCCACTGTCGTCCTACGACGACCCGTACCAAGCCAGCGACGAACATGAACACCTCATGACATCCGGTGCGAGACACGTCGCACTAGACGCTCAGTTGCCTCCGAAATGGTATCCTTGTCGTGTCCAGTTGGGAGTCTCCATGTCTCACGCGTCACGCGACTGTAGGGTCGATCTCTCGGACCAGGTCGAAGAAATACTCGTTAACGCCCAGGCTAAAAGTGCGTTCCTCATGCAATTTCCGCCATCTCGCACACCAACCACTGTGATCAAGTCGGCGCCCTTGAAAAGCTCCACGCAAAGCATGTTCTCCCCGGATTTACGGACCGGACAGCTGAAGAAAAGGAGATCGAGGCAGCGACTACCGATATAACAAGAGTACGTGTCGTCCCCCTTTTGACACGTTGCTTCCTTTTTTACTCTTTTGTATATTAGGACTTTCGGCGGTCCCACACTCTGATACAGCGCATTGGCTCAGACCAGGACCATACATTCCCGCCTTCAAATAAGAACCAACATGAGGTGCTCGCAGCTAAAAATGTACAGAGAGGGCTCGCAGTCAGGGTACAAGAACTCAGCTCAACCTTCCGGAAGAAGCAGCGCGTATACATGGAACGTACGTGTTCTAGAACCATTTTTATTGGATGTCTTCTCTCATATCTACACCCTCCTCCAGGTCTTCAAGGCCATGCCATCAAAAACCAAGACCTTCTTATTGCCTCAGGTACCGTCACATCCAAAGGCTCCGAAGGCTTGACGGCAGTCGACGAGGATATTCAGGCAGCAGTAAGAATACTGTGTTTTTATCACTTGATGCATGTTGAACCACCTCATGTTCCAGCAAGCGCAGATCCAGGAAACGGACCAGATACATGATATACGGCTCCGTGACCGTGAAGTTACGGAGATTGCCAACTCCATCGCTTCCTTGGCCGAGCTTTTCAAAGACTTGTCTATTCTCGTGATCGATCAAGGGACTCTTCTAGACAGCATTGAATATAATATTGAGCAAGCTTCGGTGCATGTTGCCGAGGCTGTCAAGGAGCTGGATGTTGCAACTCGGTTTGTCACATGCCTTCACCCCCGCGTCCTACTTAGATGAACTGAATCGGTCGGATAGGTATCAAAAAAACACCGGTCGTCGCAAGATTATTTTTCTCCTCCTCCTCATTATTTTCGGGTTAATAGTTATCCTTATCTTCAAACCTCGTCACCGCCCCCCATCTACAATTATGTCATCGGACCCCGTGCCTTCTCCGGATAATTTTGTACCAGTACCCCTGTATCCACGGATACCTTGATCAAAGAACAACGTAGAAAACACTTCGGGGTCTGGTTCACCCCTGCGTCTTTACAGACAAATGGATTCCGATCGGTGTTACTGCCAAGGTTCGTCGTGATACCTTCCTTAATATCAGTACCGTGATGGATCCTGGTCAACGGGTTCGCTTCTCGGCTACAGAGCTCAACCCACATTCGTCTCCGGCGCTTCGACCGTGTTGTACTATATAGGGACCTTTTGCTCATCGATAAAGCTGCATAGGTGATTTTGGTCGATTACCCCAAGAACACCATTACCCGCATGCAGAAGGAGCTGCGACCCTAGCTCCGAAGAAAAGTGATGCGCCAGAACACAGGGAAAAGGCACCGTCCATCCCATGTCTCCGGGTCCCGACTGTCAAGATGAGTCCCGAATTATCTTGATGACGGACTTGGAAATGCCTCGTTGCATCACAGATGGGTCTCATTCTCACCATCCGTTCGTATCCTTGGTTTGTCCAAAGCACCCTGTTGAAATAGTAGTTCCCTATCTCACGCAAATCCTGCTCCGCTGATCATTCACGCCTCCCCGTCTACTCGGTAACGAGGTCAGCGAACCCTAAAATCAGAATCCACCCTCCCATTTGTTTTGTGCGGCGTCGTTCCAGCCGATCACGAGGAAACGTGCAAAACTTCTAATTTCAACTCAATCCTCGTGTTACCGTGCACACACGATGGACTTCTACCCGTTTCGGCGTCTGATGCTATATACGGGATGAAATAGCCTGGTGGACATTAGCCGGCGAGTGCGGGATCACCCTTGTGGTTGGACGACGGTCCTGATACGAATTTGAAACGCAATGTTCGCCCGACCTCTTTGATGTTGGGTGCGCACTTTGTGCCAGTCGAAGCTTCTGAAGCTTGAAGCGTGGATTCCATTATCGTTCTCTGAACGTGACATCCCTCCTAACTCGGATTCGCGGAAGCTATCCGTAGACTCACCCATCGGGGGGGTTGATGCGATGCATGTACGCGTCGTGCCGCACCAATAGAGTGACATGAAACCACGTTCGTCTTCACAGTCCACCCACATACCTACAGAATGACAAATAACGGGTAGTGGAGAGAGGAGAAAATGACAAAAACAGCACTCGCCAAGATGGCGATCGTGATGGATTTGCCGTATCACGTCCAGCGTGGTGGTGCCGGTGGAAAGAGGGCCTGGCAGGGGCACGCCTCCTGTTCGATCACGCGCCACGACCTAGGGAAGCGGGCCCGTAATGATGGTAATTACCTGTGGTCTTACCTCCACCGAGTTGTTGTCGCTTCGGACCACTGGGCATGTGTTCACGTAGGGTACTCCCGAAGACGTCAAGATACTGTAAACATTCAGTAAAGATGGACGTGTTAGTACCTTTTTCTTTTCCCGGGAGCTAGTTTAGTCTGGTAACCCCGTACTATGAGGCAGGCCGTCGATAGACGCGTGTTTGGTCACCAGACTAGAGCTGGTTGGGCGCTGGACAGTTGTGCAAGCATTGCGGCATGGTACTAGTAAAAAGGTCAACGCCTCGTGTGTGGGGAGCATGCATACACATCGATAATGGCTAATACGTCCTATATGATGATCAGAGTCGGTACCAATACGTGTACACGTAGACACGAGACAACAAGGGTTGGCATTCGATTCATTTTGATAGCGCTCGATCGTCAATCTGGCATCACAGTCATCTTGCGGCCTTGCCAGACCCCAACACACATGATCAAACCCGAGGGAAAAGAGTTCGATAATTCCATAAGTCTCAACAACGGTTCGCCCTCGCATCGTATTCTGAATGCCGGGTTCGTGATTGCATCCGCTGTCAGGCGGGGTGGAGACGCTCGTTTTCCCAGCGTCGTTGATACCGCTCGACTAACCTGCCACTCCAGCTTTCGAAGACATCGTCCTGGCTTGGATTTGGCTAGAGTCCGAGTCGATCCCACCTGCAGAACTCGACCGAGTTACTGTCAACCATGAGTTTCATGGGAGGACAGCACATGGGTTCACGTCCCTCTCTCCAGAGAGACAGAACCGTGCTATACGACACGCATGCACACAGGCGGCTTCAAATCCTCATAGGGGTCCTAACGAGATCTTTCCCCATTGGTCCTCATGGCCGCAAAGACATCGATCGGGAACTTGATAGCCCAGGGTCGTTACACATTCCGAGGCCAGTGGGAGGTGTCTGTCAAGTTCCGTGTGGATTGTCACAGAACATCAAGGAAAGATACGATACAGTCCGGTATGGCCCGTCCGATAAACGTTGGTCGACAAGAGAGTGATTGCGAGTGCCTCGCAAATAGAGTGAAACTGCTCGAACAATGACATAATTGTACAGCCCGGGAGAGCAGGCAAGGTTTCGCTCTCACAACAACAAACACCGTGGCGGGTGGTAGCGGGACTTTCGGTGTGAAGAACCCTAGATGTGTACCAGTTCTGTGCTTGTGTTGGAAGTAGAAAGCACCGTTAGTCTGGAACTGTTTCTCGTCGAATCATAGAATTCAGGAGACAGGTCATGACAGCGAACTTATAACTTTCCATCCCTGCTGGAGGTGATCTGGATTGGTTGTGTCGGCACATCGATGGCTTCCTTCCGTCCCGTGAGCTTCTGCAATGTTATCACAGCCCTGCTTTGGAGAAGACCTTGTGCCTAGAGTGGCTCCGAATTTACCTGATGCATGCAGCAACATTTTCAACGCCCAAACGGTCTAATTTAAACTGCTGTAAGATGGGGAATGGCACTTACGATTTGGAATAAGTAAGGCTGGAGGCATAATACTGCATAATAGCGCAACTGCATTTGAGCCGTGCTGAGCCAAGATGAAAGCAAAGCACCAAGGCACCCACCGGTATCTTGATGAGTCGGAAGATTGCAACTCCGAGGATACCGGAATACATACTACTATCTCCTCTGGGAACTAACCTAGAGGTTTCCCTAATCTTGGAAAACGTTGACTCGGCGAATGCCAGGCAGACACTGATATCCACCTGAGTATCGGAAGAACCAGAATCGGTGATTTCGAAGTAACCAGCTCGTGATGCCCGGTCTAAAGCTTGGCGTCCGAGTCTCCAGGTGATGGGGTGTTTCTAACGGACCGGTACCGTTACATCTTGGTCATTGTTTTCATCCTGTTTGCAAGAGATTATTTGGGCGTGCGACGACGCCGCATACCCTATTGGCTCCTGTTGGCGAAATCCCTGGCACACGGATCAAGGGATGAGGCCTGAAGCCTGAGGGATATCTCGTTTCATGCAACGTTTGGTTGTGGCTGAAACGAAGGGTCGGTTGTCCGGACCAACAAACATCCGAGCTTCCGACCTGGTATCATCATAGATAGTACGTGTGGTACACCAAGGGGGAACGACGTGGTATATTCATACATCATATATACCCAGTAAACCGTCACAGACACCTCGACAATATTAGCAATCGGCTCACTGAGAGGATGCTCACGCCAACGCCCCCTGCACAACAACCATTAGCGGCAAGCGTGAGGCAAGCATGTGATACCAGCGTACCATGGGATCCCAAGCTGGCAGGACGACCGGATCGCCTGACTCAAGCACCTTGACAAGGTCTTTCGGTGCAAACGACTTGTGCACTACGACCTGGTATACGAACCTGAGCAGGCAGTCGCGTTAGCAAAAACTCGACACAAAGCGACACGGAACACGTACTCATCAAACCACTTGTCGCTCATGACCATGAAGCCTTTGTGGCCGCTGTCAACGCCCCACGAGTTTTCAACCTTGAAACGAACCGGGCGCCCAGTCTTCTCGTCGATATGCACACCGGAGATCACCATCGCGTGGGTCATAGATGACTCGTTGGTTTGCAGACGTTGGGCTTTGGTCAACGACAGGGAAATACTGAATGCTTGCTAAAGTTACCCCACGAGAATCAGCATCAAGCATCACCGGGAAGTGCCGTTGACTGACCTCATACTGGTGATAGGCAGTGTCCATAATGCCGACGTCTTTCACCGAGGACGTGAAGTGACCGACATCACACCCGAAGAAGACTGGTTGGCCAGCCTTAATTGCCCGCACGATTGCGGCTTTGAGTTCACCGCTCGTCGTGTTGACGTCTGGAAAATAAATTAATTCACATGCATACTCGAGAGAGCGGCACTCACAAAGAACAGGACGGCCACCCCAGATATTACCAAGCTTGTCGACGGTATAAAGCTTGTTGTAGGCATTTCTGGGGTCGTTGATAAGCGAGAAGCATTCCGAAGGCTAAATGAACGTGGTAAACTCCACATCTCGCAAAGACAAAGAAAAACGACCAACGGTGTATTTGGTGGTAAACGCCCGGTAGAATTCAATAGGAGTGCCCTCCCACTTGAAATATTTCCCGTCCTCGTTGTAATATTCCCAGGTGAACGGAACATCGGGTCTCGGGGGGACACCAAGAGTCGCGGACATGATGGTGTAGATTTCTTGCATGAGTTGCTCTTTCTTCGCGCGAAGGGCCAACTGCACTTGTTCGGATGACATAGTCGCATCGGCGCGAAGGGAGACGGAGAGAGCACGAAGGGTGAGGGCATGCTCGCGGAGCTTGCTCTGTAAGAGGGCATTGACCGGACTGGTAGCACCAGAGTGCAACGACTCGGGGTATACGGGATGAGGAACGAGACCGTAAGTCTAGGGTACAAGGAAGTGAAACAAACGAGTCAAGGAGTGGGATTGTACCGACCTCGAGAATGTTCACGACCATGTCCCATTGACCGCCATCGCTGATGAGGTCGTTTGCAAGGAAATTGACCAGTCGGTCGTCCACCGGAAGGTCAGCGTTCTCGATGGAGAGCTCAAGGTAGTAGTTGGACTTGTTGAGCTTGTCCCAGAAGAACAGGTATGACTGTCAAAGCAACGTATCAGAAATGCACGAGAGATGCGGAGGGCCGTCTGCCAACTTGGGAGCACTGAAAGTCGCTGAGCTTGAGCTTCTTCATAACCTCGTATCTGATAATGTTGGTTGTTGCAAACAGCCAACAACGGCCGCTCGATTTCTGGTTGGTGACGGGCCCTGTCTTGAACTCGACTTCGGTGTTGAAAACATGGGGAATAGCAATCTGGGCTTCACGGGAAGTCAGGGTAGTCTTTATGTTGCTGTGGGCCAAGATGGTACGGGCGAGCTGGATCTTTGGATCGGCAGCTGCAGTGGATTCCCAGGCATCAATGTTGGCGAGCTGGATGGAGCCATTGCCGGACTTTGGGGCTGACGGAGGTATGTCTGCCAGTGTGTCCCGCGGAAAATTCTTCTCGTCGATGGACTTGCGAGCAGGGTCGGGTGTCTTGGTGCACTGGGAAGCGACCTTTGAACTTGCGGAGCCCATGGTGTGTGGGAGGGAGTGGTGAGGACGGCACTGGGTCAAATTCGTTCATTTATGTACATCCACGTCATATTCGGAGCGCGCACGCAACTCGGATCCCTGGACCGGAAACACCAGCTCATCCTTTCTCATACAGATACCGCAGCGCCACTGTGCCAGTCACGGTGAACTGCCGAAATTTTACAGGCCGTTTCATCCTTGACCCGCTCGCCTGTTTCATTCACCCTGATCCATTGACAGACTATGTTTTTGCGAACAAGATGCAGATACACAGACAGACATGCAGATCAAACACGACATTTGCGGATTGCTTACAGAGTAAGCGGGCGATCATCGCATCAGCGGTTATACTATGCAAGACAGCTTGAAGGGGAGTAAGAAGGTAGACATGGCGGCCGCAAAAACAGTTCGTTTTTCTCCCTTGGGAAACAGCAAGTTTCGTTTTCTCGTTGCAATTGCTTCAATTAGAACTCTCGAATGTCCTGCAGAGACTCGTCAAGCAATAACATTCAAAAACGTGTCTTGGCGGATGTACCTTTACAGCCTGCACACTGTTAAATGCGGCGACATAAGGCCTTCGAGGGATATGAACGTTACCAACAACACAGGACGGTAATTAGGAGAATTACACACCATGCATGAAGAGCCGCCCTCTCTCAGCATCATACACAGCAGAAGTGCTCCCAGACGTCAACTCGCCAGGGTCTTCAAATACCTTTCGAAACGAATCAGCCGTAGTCTATTCGCCAACTTTAAATCAAATTCATTTACCTTGTCGACGTTATATTTTTCCCCGTAGAAAGAGCCGAGGCCACGGTTGACTGTGATCCTCAATGCTGAAGAGGCAACCAACACAGAAGGATCGTTGATTTGCCGCATGGCCATGCCAAGGGTATCAGACAGTCCTTCATAGCAATTTATTCATATTGTTCGGTGATATAGGGCGAAGCACAGCTAGCCTACCTGCAGCCCAGAGCGCTCCGTTGGCATCAATGGCCAGGTTGTCCAAACCCCGATCTGCACGGGGAAGCAAGGTCAAGCATGTAATAAAGCATGTATCGCGGAACTCGGACCGGTCTTTATAACCTCCGTAAAAGCGAGAGTGTTGTCGGACTGTCGTTCCAGAACTGTGACACCCCCAAGGACACAGTCCGCGACATAGAACGTATCATTGCCGAGATCTGTCCCTTTCACTATGCCATTGCTTGCATGCAGTCCAGTGTAAGCAAGCTTGCAGCCCTGATCCGCATGACAGAAACCAACGGATGTATCGTGGGTCAGTGCTAGTAAACTGACACGCCTTCTCTGAGAGAGGTATCAGACTTTGAGGCACAGGGTACAAGAAATCATACAAAGCCAGTTTTGTATCTGTGGTCGTTGGTGAAATGGACACTTTTTCCGTCTGGGGAACCTACGACGTCGTTGGGGGTAACAACGACAGCAGGGTCCTGGAAGGTCCTAACGTGCTCTAGTATGCTGCTTTCAATATGGGTTCTAAAGACTTCGATGACAGAGTCCGCGCCAACTTTGCGTGCGTCTGCTGATTCAGGTTTCCTGTGATTGACAAGATACACGTAAAGGATAGAAGGGTCGTCGAAAGAGGGTACGACATCCATTCCATGCAAGGAAATTCCGCCTGGGGACAGGGGTCCGAATGTGAGCTGGTTGATGGCACCTGTCCGGGGATCATAAGTAGCCACATAGTCCAATTCGGACCTTCCGGATGCATTTAATCGGTCCAAAGTGGGCATCCACTGGGTGCGACCGTGTGGTTTCGAGCAGGCAAGATAAACAAGGCCAGTGGGCTGATGGAGAACGAGTTCTGCAGTGCAAGGTAGGTTTCAAGCTATTTTGACGTTGGTCTGAGGAAACAAACCTACTCTCACACGCCTGGAGTTGGGGGACTATCTTGCAATTGCCATTCCCAACAGGGTCAATGATCCTGCCCACACCGAGTGCAGACAAGGCGGGTTTTATATGGATGTAGGATGCACCCAGGACGGCAAGGAAGACGACCGCGACGCTGAGCAACATCCCACCCATGTTCGTGATGGAGAACTAATAAGCCAAGGCCCGAGTTGACCCTACTTACTAGTTCACCCGTTTTGTAGCGATGATGCTTTCCCACGTGACCAGATAATTCAGCCGCTCAAAACAGCTGTCTCATGATTCATCCTCTGTCTCCGATCCCAATCACAGACAGTCCGATATCGTTTCAGCGCTTACAATGACTGTAGATAGTGTCTTGCAAGTCCGTTTTCCATTTCTTCCCCCGATGCAACAAACAAACTCGCTGAAAACCACAGGTGTCTCCGCCAAGTTTGGCGTACACCTGTCTCGGTGGTTTCGTTGTCCTGGTAAGCCTGCCCACCTGGATTCTCTCCCTTGCGCCGCTGCCGCGACACGTGCACCCCCATGCAATGCAATGGAGCACCTCACCTATCATCCGTGATCTCCATTATGCTACTTGCTAGTAATTCGAAGCTCACCGTGCATCATTTAGTTTTCTATGGTATCCCTCCTAGTAAAGGAAACGGTTTGTCCCTATAGTTATCACAGTCTTGTCTATCCGATTAAGCCATTCTTAGCTGTACATCAATGAAGTCGTCCTTGGCACTGCATTCGGTGTCATTATTGGCCCTTACGTAGCTAATGTCTTTGATCCTCGAGCCTGGGGCGGCTCTCAGGAGAACAAAATCACCCTCGAGATCATGCGGGTTGTTCTTGCCACTGGTTTATTCGCTGTGGGGGTAGAATTGCCATGTGCTTACATGAAAGAACATGCGAAAAGTCTGCTCATCATGGTTGTCCCTACTATGGCTTTCGGCTGGGTTGTCGTCTCTGGTCCGTCTCTCCATCTACATCATCCACCACTCAACACAGTTTCCTGTCATATAGCGGCCTTGCGTGCATTCTTCCCTGGTCTAGACGGAGTCTCGGCACTTTGCATTGCCGCTTGCCTCACTCCAACTGATCCAGTTACCTGTGCTGCCATCACCCGTTCGTCTCTCTTACTTCCTCAACCTCAACCTGGTGTTTACCCGTTCTTCTGTTTAGGTGGGAGATTTGCTACTAAACACGTTCCTGTGGACATTCGTCGGATTCTTTCAGCCGAATCTGCGGCGAACGATGGTCTGGCATACCCCTTTCTCAGTATTGCAATCTACCTGACGGTTGAAACTTCAATCCGCGTGGCCATCGGAAAATGGTTCCTCATTGGGTGGTTGTGTAAGCTGGTTCATGTCGGAAGTTCACCATTAACTTTCTGATTTGGTTGCATGATGCAGATGAAGTTATCCTGGGCACCGTTCTTGGAGCTGTTCTGGGTCAGTTACCATTCACTACTCGAGAGTATCTTGGCTTACTTTTTACAGGGGTACTGTTCTGTAAATTGATGAAACTTAGTCATCGCAAGGGCTTTATCGATCGCGAGTCGTACATTGCGCAGTACTTGGCGCTTTCTATATTCACGATCGGTGTGGCCAGTTCCATCGGTGTCGATGATCTTTTAGCATCCTTCGCAGCAGGTCAGAGGGTTTTTGCAGTTTTGTGACATGTCAAGTCTCACCCTTTGAAAGGCTGTGCAATTTCATGGGATGGCCACTTCAATGTCCAGACGGCAGACGATTCATTTTCATCTGTAATTGACTATGTTTTAAACTGTGGCTGCTTCATTTATATCGGTGCCTGGCTCCCTTTTGAATCGTACAATTCGCCAGAACTGGGGCTTACTCCGTGGCGATTGGTCGCATTGATGGTTTCAATCCTTGTCCTTCGACGCATCCCCCCTCTACTTTTACTTTACAAGTGGGTACCCGAGATTACGTCTTGGAAGGAAGCGATGTTTTCCGGACATTTTGGTATGCCAACACCATCTGGCGTACCATGACCCAGTACTCACGTTTTTTCCACAGGCCCTGTGCGTACCTCCCACCTTGTTCTGGGGTGCAATGATGACTGTGCTCCTTCATGTACAGATGGGTGTCAGTGCGATTTTCGTTTCTGCCCTGGCTCTCACACGGCTGCCAGTACCTGCGAATCCACCAGCTAACCAGGCGCAGTTGCTTGCTGTGGTGATTCAGCCCATCGTATCGTTCATAGTACTTGGTTCTATCATCGTCCGTACGTATTATTTTTGTCTTTCGTGCGACAATCGGAGCGTCATACCTCATCGCAGATGGTCTCTCCATCCCGTTCTTCAACTTGGGAAGAGGGGTCCACTCTCGCACTGTCACCCTTACTTCTACATGGACCCGTACAAGAACTGGGGCAACTCTTCCCGATTGGGTATTCTACGCCCGCCGTCCTGAAAACAATACAGGCGCTCTCACTGCTACAGACACGGATGTCGACGTGGAATGTGGAGTGGAAACTATTGGGAAAGGCGAATCTGTGACTGAAGCCGGACCCAGCCAGACGTGTAGCGGTCCGTCTTCACCAGTGGAAATCGTGACTCCCACTGCCCCTGTGGAAGAGAGGGTGGTGACCATCAGCCACGGTGATCCTGGCAGTGGAGCCGGTGACGTAGCCAACAAACCCACACAAGTCTGTTTTTCGATTATGTTATTTCCGCTGATGGTCCGCTGAAGAACCTCTTTTGTGACTTTCCTTCTAGGTCGTTGAAGATAATCCTGACAGCACTGAGAAGGCAGATGGAACGACTCTGCAGCCCAAGCTGGTACGATTTCCATCCGCTGAATAACATATGCTTTGTGTCCATACTGGACACGATGATCACGAGCATAACAACGAGAACATTATGATTGATGCTGGTTGCCTTTCGGACGCCCGCGTTGATGCATTTAGTTATTCCTAACGTTAACCCTTGACCTTGGCTGGTGCCGTTTTTTTGTCACCCTCTAGAATTTACAATGCGATACTTATCTTCTCATATGATAATGTCTGTTGTGATGGGCTGAAAAAGCAAAAGGGAATAAACAATAAGCAGGGTATGTAAAGTAGAGAAGATCGAAGGAATGACGAGGCGCGCGTCGAAAAACCCTACAAGTATAATGGACGGTTCCATAACGATTGTGTGCAGAAAGGATGGGTAGTATATGGAGAAATGAAACGAGTGACTTGCTCCCAACGCGACCAAACTATTCAAACGGATTCGTACGACCTGCCTGTGCAGCCATGAATGTGGATCAGGACTCGGGAAACGTGACATCGTTGCTGGCCCACGTACCTGATTGTCGCCTCCCCGATCGGGACCCTCGCCGCACCCACACAACCAGTCATGCCACCACCGGACCTCTTGTCTCTCTTCTGGATCTTCGCGCCGCGGCGGCCGAAGGACAGGTTGTGGTGTCGGTTGGAGCGGCGTCGTGTGTGATATGTCCTCCGCTGTGGCAGGAAGCCCGAGTGGGCGAGGCGGCGGATGAAAGGATGTCCTACTCCCCGAAGACCGCCTGCTCGCGCGCGTTTTGCTCTCGGCGCTGACGCGCATCGCCAGATCTCCCTGCTGCAACTGCCCTCCAAACGGGGAGGAGGGTGAAGGCGGGTTGGAAGATGGCGACATCGACATCGGCGTGGGCGTGACAGGGCCGAGCAAGGTGGGTGTGTGTGCGCGCTCGGAGGGGTGTACAAAGGGGTTTTCTGACGTGCGCGTTCCCGTGGACGCGTCCAAACTCGAGTTGCGCTCGAGTAGAGAGGCGCTGGGCGAGTGCACTGCGACGTCCCTAGACGAGCGGGTGCGGTCGATGTCATCGAGGGGCACGTTGTACCCCTCGCGCAAGACGTCGACAGATTTGAAGGTGCGGGTGTTGCCCGGGCCTACGGAGGTCCCGATCGAGGTCCGGCCCGAGAGAACGAGGCTGGCAGTACGGGTGACGCTGGAGAAGAGGGAAGGGGCAGAAGAGTACTGCACGGATTCTCGGATTGATTTCCGGCGTTGTCGTTCAGCAAGCTCCCAGCGCTTGAGCGTCTGTTCGTCACCGAAAAGAAAAAGAAAAAAAAGGATCGTCAGCGCACTGGGGGAACGTGGACGGCAAAGGCTCCGGATGCACACGCGAATACCGTTCGAAAAAGTAAAAGGAGCAATCCAGGAGCGTGGATGGGATGGGGGGTCGCGCACGTACCTCTTCGACTCTTTGCGTCTCGGCAGCGTCGTCGGTGGTGGGAGGGTAGGCTTCGTGTGGGCTCACGCTGTGTTGGGCGTCCTCGTCGTCTTCTTCAACCTCGTCTAGTATTGTTTCCTTTCCCTTGCCTTTTGCATGGCTGCCCGCAGGCCCGGGCGAGGACCGCCGTGAACCCTGCCAGTCGAAGTCCTCGAAGCGGACGCTCCAGGGACGCGGGTGACTGAAAACTTCATCTAGCAATGACGGGGAGGGCGGGAGCGAGGGCAGTATTGTGACTTTGGGGTGCGGTGAGAGCGATGTGGACATTGTCCTCGCTGTCGTCGTCGTCGTCGTCGTCGTTATCCAGGTGTTAGTGAGAAACCTAATCAGAATTTCGGCTCCCTATGGCGTAAAGCCCCAGAACCCAATTACGTGCTCCTTGCCGGTTTAACCTTGCCCACAACCGCAGTCAATGTCTTACCAAGCGTATCCAAAGTAGTACTATGCATTATACATGGTCCGCAACGAGAAAGAAAAATAACGACCACCCATGGGTCAAATATTCATGGCGCAACCTCGATGGCTTGGCCACCACATGCTGCAGCATCGGGCGCGACGAATCCTCGGAGCCACGCTGTTCCCGCCTGCGAGTGACAAGATCGACATGCGCGCCGTTCCCTGCATCTGTTAGTATTCTACCGGAAAGCGTGCTACATTTGAATCGGACAAAACCCAATAGGACGAACAGGCAAACGTTACAGTGCGGATCCATTCACGTTAACGCGGTCTTAGCGAGCTCGGGCCACTGCAGTTTGGTGGGTCTGGGGGATCAGTACAATGGACACGCGAAACGACGTGGATCGGGGCGGGCACCGTCACGGTTTAGCTGGTATGACTGCCGACCAGGCTGGCAGGTGTCGCCGTCGTCAGGACAGAACACTTGAGAGGAAATTCGTTGAAAGGAATACTGATCTGAGCAGCAATTCTGGTCAAAACACATATAAAGCACTTTCAGCCACAATGACTCAGCTGAACCGAAAATCCGCAATCCCCCTAAAACCCACTACCAAAGTAGCGAGACCTGGACCAGGAATAAGGGTATCACGCCTGGACCTGGTGAGTCGTGCCCAAATGCAGGCAGGGGAGTCTGAAAACCGTACTATAAGATCGCAGTCAAACCTTACTCGGCTCCCATCGCTCTCTTGCGACCCCTCTCCAACCATGTCTGCAAAATTATATGTTGGGTGAGCTTGCCCGTCCTGATTCTGGCTCACTCGCTCATCGGCCGCTATAGTAATCTAGGTTGGGGCACGACAGATGAGACCCTCAGACAGGTCGGTACCTCCTCGTAGCTCAACCTTTATCTTCACGCTCCCGATCGGAAAATAAATAAATAGGCATTTGCTGAGTTTGGCGAAGTCCTCGATGTGAGCGATTTTGTCGCGGATTCTCCCGATCATTGCACGATGATGGGCTGAGAATTTCCTTTCTGCATTGTTTTGCTAAATCCATCTTCATCCCATGTCTCCGATCATGATGTTGTCGCCATCCCTTCAAACAGTCCATTGTGATGAAAGATCGGGAGACCGGTCGTTCTCGTGGTTTTGGCTTCGTCACTTACGGCTCTTCACAAGAGGCTGAGGCTGCCATCGCCGGGCTGAACGAACAAGAACTCGATGGAAGACGTATCAGGGTCAACCTAGCGAATGCTAGGCCCTCTGGCGGAGGTGGTGGTGGTTACGGTGGTGGTGGTGGTGGTGGTGGTGGTTACGGTGGTGGTGGTGGTGGTGGTGGATGGTGATTGACCTCGATGTGAACGTTGAACTATTACCTTGTACATCCCGCCGGTCCCTTGGTGATCTATTGATTGTCGATGTCTGTAACTGCGTATCCCTTTACGATTGTTTGTGTGATCTCATGCAATCTTTGGAATAACTGGTCACTCGGTATTCAGTGAGGGCTCTCAGTAAGCTTGCTGGCACCAAAGAAACGTCTCCGTGACAACACTTTACAGATGCCACGGTGCGCAGGTGCATTACCTGTTGCCCACGAGGCATGCAGTACACGACGAGGTCAACACCGCCACTGCCCCCAAACGCGCCTCGACGGACGACGAAGCTTTGAACTCAGAACAGGATGGATGGAGGTGCGGAGGGGTAAGGCTGGGTGAGCAACCCCAATGTCGTTGCTCACTGGAGCGACAGCCCTCCCAAATAAGCATGTTCACGAGCGAGCGTTTCCCGGCGCCGAGTGACCTATCCTTGTCCAGTCACTGAAGGCGATGGTGACTTGCGGCGCTTCAGGCAACGAAAAAGGCCAACAAAACCCCCCGAGATAGATATGGTATCTAACAGGTCTGGACACTGGCGAGGAGACCAGACTCAGACTAACAGAATCGGGGTCAGAATGAGCGACTTTCTATCGTGGCGTTGCCGTAATCATAGCGATCGCTGGACTGTTCAATGTCACGGCCTCGGCCCTCGGGGTTGGTTTCAGTTTCTTGGCGTATGGCCAACGGCCCCAAATTCCAATGTTCGCCAACATCAAGGATTTGGATCAGATTCTGTTTCCCTATTCTCTTCGCGCATCCAAAATTTGGAGTCTCGGAACTTCTGGAACCTCGTATACGTGGCCCAATAGTCCGACGCGTCGTTTTTGGTACAATTAACCCCTGTACTATTTGCCACACCCCGGACAGCAATGCACCACGTCGTGCACAAACACGTCGCATTCCACACAGAAATCGTGGCTGCAGTCCGGACACCGATACCGACCCAATGGGCTAATGCCCTCCGAGACAGGCGCAGTCGACGGCGTCGCTGGAAACGCACGCCCACACGCATGACACGCCCCCGCGCGCTCACCCACGTCCTCCACCGACGTCCTGCAAACCATCATTCAGCAAAGCGCATCAGAACCAGACGACCGCTTACACGGCTCGATAGGGCTTGACGGGAAACAAGTGGTGATAGCTTCGCGCGAGATGCGGCGAGCTCACGATCATCAGTCCGCAAATGTCGCAGTCGGTCGGCACGTCGCACACTTTGGCCATGCACCGCGGACAGAGAAAGCCTTCGCCCTTCATGTCCGAGTGGCATGCACACAGGCTCGGTGGCGACGAGTCGGGGAGGCGCGTCGGAAAGCCCATCATCATCAGGTCCGCGGCGGGGTTCGCACCCCCTGTACCACCAGCGCGGGCCACGGCTCGTTGGGCTGGCGGGGGCACCAGCTCGAATAGCAAGTCTTTAAAGTGCCCCTCGTTCATCGCCACGCCAAACTGGCCTGTCCAATTCATGAGAGGCGAAAAAGTACTGGCCATCGCATCGACCCACCGCCTGTTTTTTCACACATGTCTCTGCATATCTTCATCTCGGCCGCCAAGGCGACGACAGATATTCGAATCTTGTTCCTCACGCACGCGTCGAGCGTGTCGTGAATGTTTCCCGGGTCGCAGGTCGTCAGCGAGCCAAATATGATGAGAATTTCGCGCGACGAGTGCGTGGGGAGATGACTGTGGCTCTTTAGAATGTAACAGGGAGCGGCGGTGAATCGCGCTCACCTCATGCTGCTCCGTGCGATCTCGATCGCGTTCTGCAAGCTCGGCTCACCGGCGGGTTCGAGTTTCGTACGATCGCTGAGTGACTTGAGCACGTCCTGCGGATTACCTGCAAACGAGCGTGAACGGAAACGCCGCAATTCGGGACACGACCATACCAGACATTTCGCCGATACGTTCGCCGATGCCGCCGCGCATACCAACGACGCCGATCTGACCGAGGGGGTTCTGGTCAAACCATTCCACGACAAACTCGCGCGTGTACTGCAATGAGAGGTGGAACCGAGTTGGGCGCATGTCGCGGTCCATCATGGCCGCTGACAGATCGAGCAGGAGAATGAGATGTCGGATGATGGTACGCCGAATGGCGGCAGCTGGCGCGAGTAGTCTAGCGAACGCGGTGAGTAACGCAAAGGGGGATAGAGTATGCGTGCATGCCTTCGCCGTCTGCTCCTCGCCATCAGGCCCTCGACCGCCCCTTGCAAGCTGCCAGCCTCGTCCTCCTGCACGGTGTCCCATGAGCGCGTGTAGGATGCCTCCCATGTATACGCTTGCTGGATGGAGAGATCAGACGGAGGCTTGGAGGTAGCGTGAAATGAGACGTACATCCTTTGCCTTGCCCTTTGCCTTGTCTTTCTTGCGCTTGTCTGTGGCTTTGCCTTTGCCTTTGCCTCGGGCGCGAACTTCATCATCCCCTAGCAATGATATGTCTGAATCCGAGTCTACATCCATGTAGGTTGGATCCGTTCGCCTTGGTGGTGCCATCGCGAGCTTTTTGCGTCGAGGTTGAATCCAAGGCGGGTGGTGGCCGTAACACTACTGCTTTGAGCTACATTACTCTACATACGTTGTCCAATCAATTTAGGTTACTCGCTCTGTGTGTCACTCTTCCTGACGTTCCCCGTCTCGACGACATCGCCCCAGACCCTCTCCACCCACTCCAAGCAATTATCCACCTGTTCAAACACCTCTGCCGTAGCTCGGCTCAACACAGGATCCTCGAATCCCTTCACGTCAGTGACTATCCGAAGCGAACTGCGGGACGGGGTCCGCGATTCGTCCGTGTCCTCCGGATCGAGCACAAGCCTCGGTCGCTTCCCCGCCCGTTCCCCATCCCGCCCTGTCCGTAACGTCGCCGGTGCGACCACGTCCCGAGCAGCGTCCCCCTGACGGCGTTTCACGAGCACGTTGGAGAGCTCTGTCAGGAGACGACGCTGCAATAGCTTGTACACTGGATCCTCGTATCGAAGTGTCCGATCGACGGCTGCACGCAGCGTTGCTTCGTCCTCCTTGGACAGTGTAGCAGGCGCTTGCGTCCGCACGCGGACGACCTCGTCAGCGAGGTTAATGAGCTTTGTGTCGCTTGCGTCTGGTTCTCCGGCAATCTCGGCGCGGAGAAGTGTCCACACGCGAGACATGAATGAATCAGGATCAGGAGCGTCGGAACTGGCGTGAGAAGAGCGAGTGGGTGCAGGAAGACGCGTAAGAATACGCAGGGAGGCGGCGATGACGAGTGCCTGTAGATAGTTTTGTATCTTCAAAAGGGTCGGAGCAGAGAAGAAGAAAACGGGCGGAAGTGTGTTGGCATTCGGTGTGGAAGACTCTGCTATTTCATTGCTGTCATGACCAGGGGATTGGACGGTTCCCGATAGAAGGGGGCAGGAGACAGGCGAAGACGAACCCAGAGCCTGGACAATCCGCACGATCCACAAGAAACGCGGCTCCGCCGAGCTCGAATGGGGCTGCAGGTTGTCCAACCAAGACGCCCATGTTTGTATTATTCCATCTCGATGCCAAATGTCGGACACGATCTCTCGCTCTGATGTCTTGGCCTGTTTCGCGACAACGGACCTGAGCTGCTGTTCAGTCATGTTTCCCAGGACGAACTGGGAAAGGTCGTCCTTCATGAGCTCGGAGAGCCTGTGAATGTCTCTGATGGTCTCGGCGACTAGCGTGGCCAGTGCGACGGGACGGGAGGATCGACTAGGGGGGTCATCGAGCGGTCGTTCAAGGGCCGCGATTTCGGGATCACGAACCGGGGCGCAACGCTGCCGGAGACTAGCCAAGACCTCGCGGAGATGCATGAGGGCAGAGTCCAGGGGTGAAGAGGTGGGAGAGAGGGGACTGGACAATGTGACCAACACGGGATGGTTGGGCGGAAGGAGCGGTGAAAGGGCAACATGGAGGTCTCCGTAGAGCACCTTGATGCGCGGAAGCTGAACAGAGGGCTCTGGATTGGAAAGGGTGGCTACGGCCTGCATGAACCTCAGCCGCGTGCGGATGGGAGCGGTGAGGTTCGCACCTCGTCCCAGAAAGCCTTGTGTGCGAGGTCTTCGACCTTGCTCTGCAGCGTCGGCTTCGTGTCCCCGTCAGTGGTACGTGAGCGGGACATGACCGATAGGAGAGACTTTCCCGGAGGGAGGACCTGAGCGGGGTCTGTGGCAAGGACATGGAGAAAGTGTGCATTGTTCAGGGTGTCGATGAGCTCGACGGGGAGACCAAGGCTGGACACGAGCGGGGATGGCGCGGCGGAGGGCGTCGAGCTCGTCGTTCCCGGTGGGTCGCCAGAGCTCGAGGTCGCGGGGGAGGGCATGCAGGGCGGCGATAGTGCGGGGGAGGACGGGGTTGTCGGGAGCTGGTCGAGGATGCGCTCGCTTAGGAGTCTTTCTTTCTGCGTCGATGGCACAACCCAGCCCCGTCGTCGCCTTCATCATCGGGCTCGCCATCATCCTCCTCGCATCCGTCCTCAACGCCGCCGGCCTCAACCTCACCAAGCTCGACCATGTGAGTCCTCAGCTTTCACCGTGTCTGCCCCTCACGCCCCACAGGTCCGCACGAGTGCCATTCCCAGGTCTGCGCGGCGGCGAGACTGCCTGCGACCGCTGTGGCTCTTGGGAATGACCCTTTACGTCCTGTCTCAGCTCATAGGGAGCACCCTTGCCTTGGATTACATGCGAGCGGGCAAGTCCTCTGCCCCTAACAGTACATTGGTCCTCATCCATCCCCAGAATACGTCGCTCCTCTGGGCTCCACATCGCTCATCTTCAATTTCCTGTTTGCTAGATTCTTGGTTGGAACACCAGTTACCCGGACAGACATATATGTCAGTCATCGTCTCTCGTTTCTTCGTCGCTGACCACCTTCTAGGGCACAATAATCGTAGTTCTTGGCGTCATCGGCATAGTCGCATTCGGCGGCATAAACAGCGGTCTCTCTTCAGAGACCGACGTCGACCATATCACCGCCCTCTGGAGGAGGGGTGGATGGCTCGCTTTCTTCTTCTCCATGTCCCTCTCTTTGCTCGTCGTCCTCAAGTTCACGTACTCGCTCGACGCAGTCCTCGCTGCCCGTTCCGATGTCACCTCGGAGCCCTTCACAGGCATGAGCGCGCGCAGATCACCCCCGCCTAGTGCCACCTTGCTTGGGAAAGCCAAGAACACCTATGCCTCCCTCTCGATCTGGATCATGGAGAAACTCGAGATTTGGACAGCACCAAAGGACGACAGGCAGGTCGCATGGGTCCTCGGAATTGGCTGGGCGTGCTGTGGCGGCGGGCTCGCAGGTGGCTGTCTTGTATTTGCCAAGGCTACGTACGTACCCACCAAGCTCCTCTTGGTCGTTCTGATCCCTTGTAGCGTCAAGTTGCTCACCGGGAGTCTCTCGCACGAAAATCCGGGGAATCAATTTGGGCATATTGCACCCATCTTCACAATCATCCTCTTGACCATCACAGCCGTCTTGCAGATCATATGTCTGAATCGTGGACTCAAGGTGTATGATTCCACCCTCGTTGTACCGGTGTTCTATGGTGTCTACACCGCTACGGGGTATGTCGCCCTCTTTCCCGTGCAGCCTCTGCTGACCGTTGCATGCAGTTTCTTGGACTCGCTCATCTTCAATGACCAAGTCGGTGCCTACAAGCCCTGGATTCTCTTCCTCGTTTTCACTTCTATCGTGATCCTCATATCGGGTGTCGTCCTTCTTACACACAAGAAGCCTGAGCGATCTCAAAGGAATATGGCGCGGTCACGAACACAGGGTGCACGATCTGTCATCAAGGACGACAGAAACAGTGAGGAAGACGAAGCACAAGCTCTACGGGTGCCAGAAGAGGGGGAATCACCAGCCGATGAACTGTGGCAGCTTGGAGACATGAGCGACGACGAGGATGGCGTCGACGCTGATACCACCGGGAGGGGAGTGAATGGTTCCGCAGGTAGCGGTGTGGGTGAAGGACGTAGATTGTTTCATGACGAGGAAGAGGACAGGCGACGATCTTCGTCCTCGGATGCGACGCTTGCTCGCAACGACAGCCATGACCAGTACGACAAAGATTACACTATATAACGATATTTTCTGGACAAGTGATATAATACTAGGGTCCGAGGTCGAGCTAGGGGCTGTGACTCCCGGCCACTAGTGGAATAGGTAATGTCAGACGCGTGTGTGGCTGACACTACGGTTGATCCTCCACACCTCCCCGCCGCGCACATGGCCGACAAAAGCGACAGCCAGGACAAGGACATTGACGAGCTCGACGACGATTTCGGCTCGGAAGACGAGAACGCAGATCCCAACGTTTTCCGGATCAGCAATGCACTAACGCCCCCCGCCGCCAAGAGCTACAGCACACAAGAACTCCACAGTGAGCCGACCGACGTCCTCGACGGGCCTCTCTCTGACATGCCACAGCCTTTATTCACGAGGGGTACATCGACCTCAACCCCAGCTACCAGCGAGGTACGTTTCGCCCGCTACCACCCACCACCACCTCGTTCACCGTGACAGGGCCCGTCCGTAGACGTCGTCTGGCCAGAGAGCAAGCAAATTGGACTCATCGACTCGATTTTCCGCAATTTTTACGTGCCCCCAGTCATATTTGCAGTTCAGAAAGACGACGACGGTGAGACGGTGAGGGTGTGTGTCGACGGCAAGCAGAGGTTGACGTCAATACAAAAGTTTCTCGACGGTTTGGTGAGCAATCTTTTTTTTTGCCTTCTCCTGTCGACTCATGCACCGTCGCAGATACCTCGTGAGTGCAATGCCCCTTTGCCGTGTCGCGCGCTGAGGGTACTTTCGTCAAGACCGCGACGCACGCACAAAGAAGAGCTTCTGGTTCGTCAGATCCGACGCACAGAAGACGACACGTCTAGAAATCCCTGACCAGTGGAAACGACGGTTCATAGAAACGAGGATCACATGCGGTCAGTGTCCTTGTTGTGCGAACGGTGCCCCATTGTTCACGCCCACGTCGCTAGTCGAGTATCACGACCTCCCGCCGGGCACAGAGAGAGAAATTTTCCAACGGGTACAGCTCGGGATGAGCTTGACGGCCGCAGGTGTGCATACATCCAGGGTATCGAAAGGGCGCCTGACGATCTAACGGCATGCAGAGAAACTGCAAGCCATTTCCTCCCCTTGGGCAGATTGGATAAGCGATCTCGAATTGCGACACGTCAACTGCGACGGCGGCCTCGCCGAAGTCCTCGAGTGGGACACGCGACGTGGCCGCGACTTTCAATGCGTCGCACAGATGGTGTTCTGTTGCGACCTGTTACCGGAACAAGCCCTGCCCACGGCCGCCAAACTCGAAAAATGGCTGTCGCGCGCGGACAAGCCAAACCAGGCGTTCAAGAACAATATAGGCGACGTGTTGAACGAGTTTGGGTACATCGCTACGACGCCTGGGCTCAGAACGGCGTTTGAGCAGGTCGACAAGCGCGTTGCACCCGTCGAATTTGTATTTATTGGTACGCCTGATCCGTGACCCCGAATGCCCTTGTGAATGCTGACCGTCTTGGCCTCGTAGGGACGCTGCTCTTCATCCTTCGAGAACATTCGCACCACGAGCGGGCGACCGCCGTCTTGCACATGCGTCTACGAATCCGAGAGCAGTTCCGTGACGTTCGAAACAATGGGCATGTCGGCAAAGCGCTCTGGAATTTCATCGACAGTCTCATGGGACCGACGGGTCTCAAGATTCTCTCCACCAACAAGACCTATTCTATCGCACCACCTAGTTCTCAGCGGAAACGCAAAAAGGGAGCCGACGATGACGAAGACGAAGAGTATCACCCGTCGCCCATCCGTGCCGGGACGTTGAGCCAGAGCGTGAAAACGCGAGGTCGAAGGAGGGCCGAGTAGGCGGTCAGGATGGCGAGATAACTATTGTATTTAGGCTACGCTTTGGGTCGGAACGTCTTGTTGTAAACCCTCTACTCGACGCGTACATAATATATTGTCACCATTCATCTGTCTTTGCTTGGAGAGAGGAGTAAGGAATACAATCGTGCGACGACATATTTTTTCAGTAGTTTTCATGCTGGCTGGCATTCCAGTTTCCGCCAGAGCCCACCGTGGAGCATCTGGTTAGTCGACAGTGATACGACGTGCCGAGTGTGCCACGCATGTGTCGCCCTCCCTGGTGGAAAGCATCCCTTTCATGCGTCCAGAACGCGCTGAACCTATTTGTTGTAGCCCACTCTCGCGGTGTACCAAGTGCCCTCCGGCGTCGTCATCGCACGCGCGTACTTGAGCAACAACTTGTCCCGCTCCTTCGAATTCACAGCAATGTCAGAGAGGAACGGCTCGATCTCATCGCTCTTCCATCGCGGGCGTGTCAGGAACAGCTCCGCAAAGCGCGCAGCGGGATCTGTCGGGAGGGTGGACGCAGCGAGGTAACTTAGACTCGCCCCCGAGACGTCGCTGGGGTGTCGAAGGTAGTTGCCCTGGGCATGGCGTGAGTACCAGTGGGACCCCACCGAGAGGGAACGTACTGAGAGCAGTTGGAGCGAGACGGCCGACTCGAACGCGTCGCCGACGGCGTTCTTCCATTTGGCCATGAACTCCGTCTCCCGTATGGGCTCGTGCTTTCGACGCGATGCTCAGCTGGGGAGGAGGCAAGAGCTGACGCGAAAGGGTACCTTGTAGTGTCTGAGGATGCCTAGTCCGATTTCTGCGACCACCGCGTCGACGTGCATCTTCCACGTACCCGCCTCGACCTGGCCGAACCAAGACATGACCTGGTTCGACACGTCGCGCGGGACGTCGTGCTCGTCCGCCAGAGCGGACACCAGGTCGTCCACCGGCGCGGCGTCGTGCGACAAGCTCAGCGATATGAGGTAGTTGAGAAGAAGTTCCAGGATCGTGTTCAGATGTACGCGCGCGATCGGTCGAAGGTAGCCTGCGTGCGACGTGAGAGACGAACGCCATATGGGTGGAAGGACGGTGACACGGACCGTCGAGGACGAGGACACGCCGGTCCTTGAGACCGAGTCTCAATTCAGAGTCGCTCGCTTGGATCTCCCCTCGTGCCTGCTCGTAGCTGTATCTCGGAAGCGTCGCCTGAAAAAAAAATGCGCGCGCGTCAGTCACTTGGATGCCACACGCGTTCGCGACGACGTGGACTGACGCGTCGATCTTCGTCCCCCTCGTCGTACTCCATCCCTCGAAGGAGCACGGACAGCTTGTGCAACTTGGGCACGGACGGTACCAGCTCCAGCACCTCGTGCAGCTGGTCGCGGACGTGCACCGTGCCGTCGGGATCCGTCCTGGACGGCGTCACGACCAGCACCGTGTTGGAGAGCGCCACCGAGCGTAGGGTGTATGTCTTGTCCGCCGTGCATATCACGGCGTCCTCGGTCGGATGTCCTTTGATGGAGAGTCTGTCCCTTGATAAAGTAAAACGGTCGGCGTGCGGGTGGCTGCCATCGCTCACATTGGCTGGGTTGTTTTGGTCTCTGCCGCTGAGTCGATGAGCTTGCATAGTTCGGGCACAAGTTCGATGAGGCGGAAGGTGCCCGAGTCTTGTTCAGTTGACGGGGAAAACCTGAGCTCGAGTTGGCTCATCACGGTGCGAGTCAGACGCGTCGTGAAATGTCCATCAGATACATGGAGTGTGGTGCTACTACATAGTACTACCGACCCGTGGAATATATGTACGTGGAAGACGACATAGACGTCCATACATCACGACAAGCTGTCCTCTACAGGATGGAACTTGACCCTGACCTCTGAAACCTCCCTCCTCGCGTCCCTAAGTAGCTGGGTAATTTTTGCCTCCAACTCGGACGTGGCCTGGACGGTCATCGTGCGAGATACGTCGACGGTGAGATCGACGATCATCAACGATCCAGCTCGCTTCGCTCTCAACTCCTTGATTGCGAGCACGCGGTGACGTTCCGACTCTGAGACAGCGCTAGCATCGCCATTCGTGGCGCCGCGCTGAAGCAGCGGGTCCAGCGCACGCAAGAGTTTATCTCGCGAACTCGTTGAAATCCCGGCGTCGGTCAATTCAGCAAACGCCCCTCCAAACAACTCCACACCCTGCGCGAGAATGACAAACGACACGAGCAAGCCTATCGATCAAACCTTGCATGAGTGATCGCGTGATTTTCGTTACGGGATCGCTGACGTACCTCCGAGTGGGTCGAGTGGCAGGGCTGGGAAGATGGACGACCCCAGGATGGCAAACAGCGCGACCACGCTCGAGTATGCGTCACTCCGGTGGTGCACAGCGTTCGCGTACAGGACAGGACTGTGTTCTTCGTCAGCAACCTTTTTCGTGACGCGATATAGCCATTCTTTTGCCAATACGCTGACGGCTGCAAACCATGCAGCGTTGGGATCGAGTACGTCTACGTGTGTATGTGCATGCCCGACGGATGGGACGTGGTGACCGACAGAGGCAACGTGTTGTAAAATGTCGTGGAGTTGACCTGGAGGTAGGGTCGACAAGGTCCCCGAGAGAGCCTCCATCAAAAGATGGTAGGAATGAAACCCTATGCCAAGTGCACCACCGATCAATAGAATGGAGGTCGTTGTCGTTCCGAGCGTTTCGAACTTGGCAAAGCCATATGGGTATCTTCTAGAAGGCGGTTTTCTAGATAATTTCCAGCAGAACAAGGTAACAAAGTCACCCAACAAGTCTTGAGGAGTGGCGATGAGCACACGTGTCGTGACGCGAAGAACAGCACGCACCACTCATCGAGTGACCTGCGTCGGCAAGCAGTGACGCGGAATGCATATACCAGCCTGCAGCTCCCTTTGCAGTAGTCAAGATTACATTGACGAGAAGCCCAAGCAATGTTATTCGACTACCTCGGTCGCCTGCATCACGTGTTGAGCCAAAGCGTAACACCCAGCAAAGGACGACGCACCTTTTCCTTCAAAGACATTTATCATCTGTTCCGCGTCATGAGCGTGGTCGTGATCCTCATGCGAATGTGAATGAAAGATGGAGTGCGAATGCGAATGCGAGTGGTCGCTGGGGTGTTTATGACTATGGTCACAGTCGGCGCTCTGTACACTCCTCTCGGTGCTCCTCGCGTCGTCGCCTTTGGGCGCGCTCGTTGAACTGGTCCTTTGTTGCAACATGGATGGGGGAAACCCTGCACCTGTGCGTAAAACCGAACAAGGTACTGATGAAGACCTAGCCACATGTCGGCATGGCGTTTATTGGACCTGTGCAGATAGCGAAGCGGTACCTTTCTATCAACAATAACCCACTTTGCGATCTCACTCTGCACACGCGGCGGATGACCTCCTTGCTTGGCTGGTTGGGACGAGTGGTAGAAAAGTAAGAAAACGAGGTTTGAGGATAAAGAGTACGACTTGGCGCTGTCTTGAGGAGCCGAGCCTCGGAGGTGGAGATCAGGGCGGCTTGTCGTGATGGGCAGCGCCAATGCCTTCCTAGAGCCAACTTCATGCCAGTGAATCCGATCCGCTGGCGAACAAGGGGCTGTTGTAAGTTTCGAGGCTATGGTACATCAATCATATGCGTGTGTTCAAGTTCAGGCCGTTTCGTCCGAGACCGTTCGCAGTCGAGTGTGACCGTGGCAGTCTCATTGACAACCCGTCACCAAACCAGTGCTCATAGAATCATAGAATCGCTGACATGCAGACTCTTTAGCGTGGAACAAGGAACTACTATCTTCCTTGTTCTGCCACGGGAGACTACCCTTTCAATAATCCATTCACTTGGAAGACGTAGACGTATGAATACAAATTTGCCCCACAAGACACTCAGGGTATTCTGGTCGGTTACGCGTCGTAGATGCCTTCTAGCAATGCTTCCACTTGAGGCTGAAGTTCTGGATTGCCCACAGCTGCCAAGGCCAGCTTCGCAATGGTCGGCAAGTTGGCTTTTGGAACATTGTATGATGCGAGCGTGCGATGCAAGCCCAGGCCGCGCACGAGTCTGGTTGAATGGCCGTCAGTCCTGGTCGGGCATGCTCGGAAGAAAGGGAGCGCATACTCGTCAATCTTGCTCCCCAGTCGTTTGACATCCCCCTCGACTGAACCAGTAGTGGGTTCCCGCAGATAGAACAACGCTTCGGCTAGAGCTGCCTTATCTTCAGGACTTGCGACATCGGCTTTAAGATTGACGACAGAAGCAAGCGTCAAACACTTTCAAAGCTCTTAACACCCCCCAAGTCCTCGAACTCCTTCACTCACAGATGTGATCCCGTGCGGAATTCCGTAGGTCGCCCCAAGTTTGTGACCAAGCGAATGTGATAATCCAAGGGAACTAGAGAGGACTGTGTGAAGAATTGCCCTCTTATTGCGGTACATCCTAGATCTTCATCTTACCCGTATTTCTTCGGCCAAAGGCTCATCCATGCAGCTATCAACAGTTTCTGTCTCGTTTCCAAATCCCCGGGCTGTGCCTTGCTCTTTGGGAGATATTTGAAGAGGTCTGACAAGGCGGCATAACAGAAAACCTTGGAAGGATACGGCAGACCTGGATGGTAGAGACCCTCTGTGATTCAACATGAGTTTCCAACGCCGAACTGCATGTAGGGGTGGACTACGGCATACCAACAGCATGGTCTAACGCTCGAATGCCCGTCGATAGCCTACGTGTACCTCATGTTGAGCACGAGATGAGAAACGGGGCCTCGAGGCGTACCATAGCTCATCCGGGGTGGCCAGCGTCAACTCAGCATCGAGGATGACGCCAGCAGGGGCAATCATTGGGTCGGAAATGCTGACCTTGTTGCCTTGCTCGTCAGTGTATCCAGCAACGGCCTGATGGTGTGAATCATTGATAAGGGCTTTCGGTGGGCTACGACAACTCACCCTGAACTCGGCTGCACTCAGGGTGGTTGGGATGGCTATATGATTGAGAAACTTGCCCCCGCTCTGCTGCTGAAGACGATAGACGATGGCCTTTGATGCATCGGTAGGCGAGCCACCTCCGATGGATACGATGATGTCGGCCCCTGCAGCTTTGAACGCCTCGATGCCACGGATGATGCCTTGGACGGGGACATGCTGCCCTATCTCGGAGAAGGTCGCAGCAAAGGCGCTGTTATCTTTCAAGATTCGTTCAACGTTGGTGACCACGGTTGTCTTGCAGATAGAGTGTACGTCAGCGCGGAGGGTAACGTGAAGGTAAATTCATCAAGGTGTACCTTGTCCCGGAGCGACTTGCCGGTGACGACGAACGCCTTGCTGCCGCCCAGGACGGAGAGTAATCTTGGGAGGGCTGTGTGCACACAGCCAGGACCGTAGTATACGCCCTTCAACGTGTCAGAATAGGCATAGGATCCATGGAGATTACTGTCAGCC
>JBBPQL010000313.1:0-32290 GCA_038092515.1 Boletus subparvulus | reverse complement strand
TTACTCAAGTTGGACGTGGTTTTCCGATCCTCGGTAACTATGTGTAACAAAGTTAACACGGCTTGCTTCATAGACAGTCTGGTCACCAGACTAGATGTCTGGCCTACGTGGGCATGGTGCTGAAGTTCACGCCGGTTATGGCCCAGTCCCTCCGCCAGTTATGCATGCTTCAACCCATCTCTTGTATGGTTAACACGTAGCCCGTTCCACAGAATGAAGTACCATCATCGGTCGCATCCATCATCCCACCTCCTGTTTGTTTTCTGGACTTTGGTGTCCACATGCCGAAAGCGAATAGCATGCCTGGCGCACGGAGAATGATGTACGCTATCTCGCCTGCCTGGACGTAGAAGACGGTGAAATAGACGAGTAAAGTAGACGAGATGTCGCGGGAGACAACTGGTCTTTCGTCGTAGACTCATCGAACAGATATAATACAGTTGACCAACGGTGGTCTCATGAAACGGGCGATGACATGTTGGCCTCGCTGTTTTGGTTTCTGTGATGCGGTGCATTGGTGGAGGAACGATGAGTCGGTTGTCCGGGCACCAAGAAGTTGAAACACGGGGTGATGGAGTATGCGCATTGGGCCACATTTGGGAAGGTCAACGTTACAAAAGTGCGGAGAACTACAGCTTGTTCGTCTAAATCGACTCCCGCCATTGCGCTGAGATTGTGTTGTGTCGTTAGAAGACCGAGTGGTCAACAATGACGAGCGCGTACTGACAAGATGCAGCGCGCGTTGATGCTGATCGTTGAACCCAGCAATTACTAACGTCACTAGCTGGGTATCTGCAATGAAGTTCTCGGCGAATGGCTATCTGGCGGTGAAGGGGGGATTGGAGTGTGGCGAGTGAAAGACGGCGGCAAACAAATGGCGGCGGAGGAGTTTGTCAACTGTGTCGCCGTGTCCGAGGATGGCCACTGGATCGCAGTGGGGACGGGCTGGGGCGACGTGTTTGTATGGGACGCAAAGACATACCAAAAAGTCTTGTCGCACAGAATCACCACTATATCACCGATGTCGGTTTCTCGCCTGGCTCGACTTGAGTCGACGCTGCATCGCACAATCAGGGACAGCATTGAAACCTGCAAACGAATACAAACACTCCGCCACAGGGAGTCGGTGAGAGCAGCCAAGTATTCTCCCCAGGGCGATCAGATTGCGACAGCCACTCGCGATTCCGTTCGAGCCTGAGACAGCAACGGTGGCCGCTTGCTCGTGCACATTAAAGTAGCAGTCACTCCGCAGCTCAGCACTGGTCTCCTTTGGTTCAACAACAACCTCTTTGTCGTGTCTGACAGCAAAATCAAGCAAATTGGTGCATCCACCAGGTCAGCAGTCTCGGAATGGCTAGTTCCCGAACGCAGCCGTTTTTCGTGCATCGCTCTGCCGAAGCACGGGGAATTCATCGCATATTCAACACGGCGTACCGTCACATTTTGGGACACGGCGACACACACGCAGCTCGGTCTCATCCAACACCCTCAAGACATACGTTCAATCGGACTCTCACCAGACGATCGGTTTCTCGCAATTGGTGGAGAGGGCAGGAAAATCACCATTAATAGTCTGTCCCGCATCACTGTAAGTATCCTGTCCCGTTAAATTGTATTGTATATGGACAACTTCCTTACTCCGATCAATTTTCCACAGCATTCATTCCCTTTGTCTCGTCTACACTCCACATTCCAGGGGCCAGACATTCGAATCGATGAAGCTGCGCTCCATTCTTGGAAGCACCATCATCTCGCAAACGCGGAAGCATTATTGACCGTAGCAATCCACGAGTCTCGGAATCCAAGTCATGGTGCACTCGCTGGTCGAGCTCTCGTGAGAAGTGGGATGCTGCCATTGCCGATGCTACAGAGGTGTTTGTTGCTCTGCTCTCCCACGCGCTGTCACTGATTTATATCAAGTCCATCAAAGTTCAGCCGTCCGTCATTGGCTGCATCGCGAAGAGTGTAGCCCTCGTCGGTAACGGGGAAAAGCACAAGGCATATAGGGTGTGCGACATCGCATTCCAGCGCTTCCATTCAATTCACGTTGCGTTTCTCCTTTGATCAAGGTGTACATCTCATACACACAAGTCGGTTACCCTCAGCTACTCATATTCCCTAGGCTACCATTGTGTTTATGGCCGGAGAGCACGACGGTGCGGTTGAACTCAACATGTTATGTGGTTCAGGCACGTGCATGACGCGCCACCACTCGAAGAATATCGCCACTGACAGTTCTAGCAGGCGTATATGTATTTTCTCCTGGGAAACTCGTGCATGGAGAGTCGTGATTAGGGTGCGATACGGTCGTTCGAGCGTGCACGAGCCCAAATGGGCCCCATCCGAGCCGAGTACTCTTCGTGGTCTCACTGGTAAGTTCACCAATGGTTATATTGCAGCGCATCGAAATGACTTACGATATTTGACAGATATCTGGATGAACGTTCGATGAATTCGACATCGCGGTTCGACAACGTTTTTGTGAAGCCCTGTATGCCGCCGGTCGCATCAAGGAGGCAGGCGAGTCTCTACCGAATATAGTAAATAACGTCGATGAAGACATCTATATCCGCTCTCAATGTGAGTATCTTCTTTTGTTCTGGTACCTCCTCGTTGGCCTGACACTTCGTTGGCCTGGAGTTTACCGCCCCGAGATTCACGATTTATTACGCTCTCTGCGACCATCTCGAAATGACCAATCGCATAACGGATGCAATTGAGTGTTTCTACCAAATGAACAGTGAATTGGTGGGGGAGGCGAACACGCATGGCGAGCAAGCAGAATGGGCTATAGGTGAGCAGTCACGCATGCAGCGTTTATGTGATTGATTTTCTTCAGACTTCAAGCAGCGTTGTGCTGAAATGCTGGAACACCTCGGAGACATCGCAACGGAGGCCCAACAACACGATGAAGCCATGACTCAATATTCAGCTACATTGTCTCTCAATCCGGTCATCCCACAAGACGTATTCATGAAGCGAAGTAAGGTATATGTGGAAAAGGGGTCATGGGAGGATGCCATAGACGACACTAATCAGGTACGTCATTTCTGCCTTGCGCAGGTCCGAACTTGTTGACGGCATCATCATTAGGTGATCACGCTCGATCCATTGTCTCCGTGGGGCTACGAGAGGAAGCATGTAGTATTACATAGGGCAGGACGTTATGACGATGCTCTTGAAGATATCGCAGTCGCCTGATCCAAAAATTCGTAGTGAGTGCATTGACATCGCACCGATGTTTATCCGTTGATCTTGTGTCGTAGAGCGTCATCGCAAATACGTAAATCCAGAACAGACGAAGGTGATCATTCGCATGGCCATTGAGAACGCCATTCGCGAATCCCCGCTAGTGCTCGTTAACACCGACTCCGGTCGTCTCCTCGATAAGTCTGGACAAGCGTGCTCATTCGAATCACAACCAATCTTTCGGGAATTGATCTCCTCCATGACCACACACATTGATCATGTGCGCATTGAACGCGAAGTTGCGGAATACTACCATTACGCGACGTTTTCGTACAACTGGGAAGACAATGAACCACTGTTCGAGAAACTCATACGCATCGCGGTGTATGATCTCGACGAGTCTCTCACTCACGACAAGCTGCAAATGTTCTGCAAGCTCGTGCTTGGCATGGAGCGATACATACATATTGTATCAATAAAGGAGATCACTTTGTACTCCAGAGGCCTTGGTCTCAATGCTCAAGTGATACGAGGGTTCCGCCGTAACGATTGTGTTGCTCCGGGGCGTCCGCTCTCCGTCGAAGCGCGGTGATCTGGTGAGGAGGAATACCCGTGCTTGGACATTCCAGGAATATCATACTGCCAAGGTCGTCCGATTCTACACCGAAGACTGGAAATCGTACCTAAACCTTGATATTCCCAACCACAAGGAGTCGCCCGAGATCATCTCCGAAATGGAGGAAGCAACTGGTGTGTCGGCCCGAGCCTTGATGGAACTCCAACCGGGTTTGGGTGATATCCGGGAGAAGCTCCGTCTGGCTTCGACACGCCAAACGACACGGGTCGAGGATTCAGCTTACTCGTTGCTTGGAATATTCTCAATGTCCTTGCCGATTGTATATGGCGAGGGGAACAAGGCACTCGGGCGATTCTTGGCACAGCTACTCACGAACTCGGGAGATACGAATATCCTTGCATGGACTGGGCGATTTGGCGGCTTCAACAACTGCCTCCCGACCAATATCGCTGTGTTCAGCCAACTTCCGACACCGCACATCCCACTAGCCCTCGAAAGTGCTGAAATGGACGGGATCATCACCAGATTGCGGAGCTCTTCACTCAATTCTACCTCAGTCATGAGGTTGACTGATCAACTCCATGAGCTCCCTGTACCGTCGTTCGTAGGACAGCGGATGAAGCTTCCATGCATTATTTTCAAACTCGGGCCGCTGTCGGCGTCTCGGAACATGTTGGGACATGTTGTGGAGATTAAGACCGAGGAGGATCTCTCTCGATTCGGTTCACTGTGCCTCGTTCATCCTTGGATTGACTTTCTCCTTGACCGACAGCCCGTCGGAAGTGTAGCAGAGACGAAACCCGAAGAGAACACAAACGACCGTTCTTTGATTGGGGAGTTGCCATTGTTCTCTAGTCCTTCCGGTATCACATTGGCAGCCCCGCAAACACGAGTAGCGCGTCTCGTTGCTCGCCTTGCCGTTTGGTGGGCGGACCACCACATCTCCTCGAGACACAGCGTCTCTCCGGCCTCCTGCATCGCTAACGCATATGGACAAGTAGATGCGAGCGTTGCAAGTCACCGTTCGACTGGGACAACCATTCGGTGCGCTGCTGCTCACATCGGCAATGTGGCTGCATATGGGAGGGTCGCTGCGGAGAGTCTTATCACCGTCCAGGTAGAAGAGATCACGTCTGCTGATAAACAACGTACGCACGCTGGACGTGCTGTAACGATTTGCTATCGGTACACCATACTTCGTACCTCGCGTTCTTTTTTTCCCGCGTCTCTTTTCCTTTGATCGTTGCTTTGGTGGACAGTGGGTGCATCCTTTGTTGTCATCGCTCCCGTGAGTATTGTTGTGGTTGTAGTTTATCGCTCTGTCGTTTTCTCGAATGCTCTCTCGTGGTTCTCTGGATAAACTTTGCTGTGGTCGAAATCGTTGATCATACCGATCCTGGCTTGTAGTACGATGTTGTACGGAGAAAAGCGTCCGTCACATTCATCCGTCACTCGTCAAAGTACGCTTGAATGATCCAGTTCGACTGCGGAGCTTCCTTGATCACCGTCTTGATCGTTAGCCTCTGCAACAAAGACAGTCGTGTGAACACACTCACCCAGAGGAAAGCAAATATTACATCCCCAATCCGACGGCTCCACGATGCGCACCCTTTACGCAGTCCTCGCCCGCCGAACCCACACGGTCTGACAGGCGCCTTGCTCGAAAGTGAATGCGAGAAGCTTCCCAGTCACTAGGGAGCATCGCCACGTTGTAGAACCTTGGCAGCTGTTCCTCAGGCCAGAGTAGCAAAACCCGGGCCGACGCCTTGAAGAACACATGTTCACCGAAGCAACGGGTTCGGGCGGTGAGACAGCGATTCTCAGTATGTTGACCCTATATGAATTTCGCATTTCTGTAAGTACCTGGATCATCGATCCCAAATCAACCGTTCATCAGAGGTGAAAGTAGGAACCGAGTCCAATGTAACCATGTGTGCTTCCGCATAGAGCACGGTACATCGAGAACCCGTGAACACCGCCGGTTTTCACAGATGGCCGGCTGTTGGGGTGTCTGTGGGTACAGGCACAGTTTCACATATTTCGTACACGAGTTAACCAGACACTATTTGATCCCTGACTGAATAGCGACTTGGTTTCCATGTCGATGGAAAGTGTGAGAGCCCCATAATTTAAATAAAATCGGAGATGGGTGAGAAAGGTCGAGCATATTACCCGGCAGCCTCCACGAGTGAAATTCATTTGGAGTTACTGTAACAGATTTGAAAGAAGACCAGGTTGAGCTGGGACTTGATCAATGGTGAAGTTCGAGAGGTGGAGAGGAGCGTGAGAACAGAACATATGAGAAGAGTCACACCACATAGTTTAGACGTGCCGCAACTAAGTATCTCCCTGGACGGCACTGACGTTTTATGTGGAAATGCAATAATAGTGGTATTACAGCGATGTACGGTGGAAAGAGTGGCGTACCTTTGAGTTTGGTGTCAGCCACGGGTTACTCACGCCGGCGTGCTTCTTTCCCGCCTTGAAAAAACTTGCGTACACGACGGGCAAGGGTGCCATGGTAATCTTTGACCTCGCCACAGTCTGGTAAACGTTCACAAGGGCGGAGTCCGTTGCGTGGTGTGGTCACTTAAAGGCGACGTGCTTACTTCTTTGACTATACGATCCGTTTGAAACTGAAAAGATTGCACCACCTTGGAAGTTGGAAAAGTCATGACGATACTATATTCAGCCTTTTGATGGATCGACGTGCGAGTCGGTGCAGGTCGGCGGTGCCCAGGGCAGAATGAAAATCTTTCCACCTGACTCGGAGTTTGGAATGTTGATCCCGGGCCTTCATCTGCGGCGATTCTGCGCATTCTCCCATGTATGGATTGGCGTCATGTCATTCTTTCCTCTCCCCATCTCCCCGGGCCGTGCACGACCGAATCAAACCCTCAAAAAGTTTCTTTGAAGATTTGGTTGCTGGTGTTTGGACAAGCGCAACCGCATCAATGGCGATAGAGCGACGCACTTTGTATCCTGGAAAGGCAACTCACGACTCCAGCGTTTTGATGACTTGGCGAGCAGGTACGATCGCGTCCCTAGAAGAGAGCTCAGAAGGCTGACGGGACGAGCATACTGCTTCGACTCCTCGAAACGCCTGATGCCTCGAAAGGAGGGCAGACGGTCAGAGCGGCGCCGACATCCTCATGGACATAGCACCACGCGTTGCCGGCGTTTTATCTCAACAGCGCATTCATCCTTCCGAGGATCACGTCATGGGCTCGGACGTTCGTATCTTACGATGACGCGATAACAACAATATCGTCGGTCACGTTCTTTTTCAGGAAAGCTCCACAAGTACGGCAGCCAACTGAGTCAAGCTTGCCTCGCTCGTTTTTTTTTTTTTTAATCAGTCACGTTTTGGCCAACACCTCTCGAGCGCTCATCCCGCTAACTAAATAAGGGCGCAGAACTTAAAGCCTACCCTACCAATTGCCCGCCCATTTATACCCTTCGTCGCTCTTCCTCGGATCCTGCTTTTTTCGACGTGCCATCCGCCGTCCCCCGCCCGTCCCGCTACGTCGAGTTCAGCCTCTCTTCGAGTTACAGACTTCGGCATCATGTCTACAAGCCTAGCTGTCGACCTGGAGAGCCTAGACCTGAATAACTATGTATCTCGTACGTCCGATTATAATGGGTGGTTGATTTTCTCACGAGCGCTGCTAGTTGCGATGGTCACCGCGGTCGTATATGACTACGGTGCGTCGCGAATTCACGTCCATTGACACCGAACTGACGTCTACATGATCAGCACTCACCTTTTCAACTGAGGTATTTATTGTGTATTTTTCGTCGTGTTCTATGCAAACACCACCCGGCTGGTTACTCTGTATTAGATAGAACACATCTGGGTAATTGAACGTCTCGAAGCCAAATGACATATTATTGACAACATTACAGCAGAGGCCTTGGACCTGGGTCTCATATACATTCCTTGTTGTACGTACAGATCTTCCGTATCCATGCTTGTAATTTATGTTCTAATCTAGGTCCGTTATGGGGGCTTGCTTGCAATCATGTATGACTTCTCTCTCATTGATTATCTTGCATTGACCTGGACTTTAATATATTATCAAGTACTACTGCACTAGGTGTGTTCAGCTCTCTAGAATGTGGGCTGGTTGGGACTGACCATATTGAACTACAAGTTGGGACCACCTTTGTACCTGGTCCTTTGTGGGTGAGGTTTTTTCTATATCATACCTTGCCAATTTACAATTGAATGACTATCATCTGCACAATCTTAGATGTATGTATTTCATTTTCTCTCTTGAGTGATGAATGACTGATATCAATTGGATAGCTGTAAGTCTTTCAGAAATTCCTTCCCATGACCACACTTAGACTCTGGCAAGGTAACATGTTAATTTCTCTGGCAAGTTGGACTACTGTCCTTTTCACCAATGCTGCTGACTGTAAGCTATGTGTGCACTTGTTTGCTTGAGAATTCATGGTACTTCATTACAGTGGTGATGATCTTTCGAGTCTATGCATTGTATGGCAGATCAAGAAAAAATCTTGGTCTTCTCCTGCTCATTTATTCTGGAGAGGTTGTTGCCACTGTTGGTGCTGGTATTGTATACTCTATGCCTGGAGCTACAGTAGGTGGGTTCAAGAGTTTCATTTGATACATGTGTCAGAGGCAGATCTGAATAATTCCTCTTGTGGTGCTTATTCCACAGTGATGCTTCCTCCAGCACCTAACCCAACAGTCTGCATAATACAGTATCCTTCTTGGAATTGGGGGAGATATTCTGTCATTCCTCTGGTTGCTCTACAGGGAGTGATGTGCATACTTGCCATCTATCAATCTTTTAGACAATCATTTCAACTGTACAAGGCAACAAAAAGGTGGCAACTCAATCAGTACTTCCAACTGTTGCTCAATCAAGGTATCCTGTACTTCTCCATGTGGGTCTTCACCTTGTCTATCACTCCCCTGTTCAATATATGAACTAATGGATGTTTAAATTGATAGGAATTTTTTGCATGCAGTAATCACCCAGGGTCTCTTCAGCCTCAATATCTCACAGACAGCTGGACTGATTTTGACTCCTGCTACATCCATTCTTATCTTTGCACTGAACCCCAGGTTTATATTGAGCATCAGGGAACTCTATGCTCAGGCTCTCCATGGCCAGTATGTCGACACTGGGTTTGGCATGCGGACAGACACAACCACATACATTGGAACTGGAATCCACTTTGCAGATGCAGGGCTAGGGTCGACGACAGTGGGAGATGCAGAAGTACCTATGGGGTCGGTGGGAAATGGAAAGGGAAAGAATAAATCTGTTGATGGGGGGTGATCGGGTAAGTTTTCGTCGATAAAATGTATCCGAATGCTCACCCAGTGGTAGATCCTTTGCTTCGTGTGTAACTGTCTTCATATGCATTGTCGTTCGTTCTATACCGTGTCTGTCTTCGTTGTCAATGATGATTGTCCCCTCGACTTTCAAGAGATATTCCTGACCACTCGGTATCTGCATCGCTCGCACGTACATGATCGCCGGTAAGATCCCATTGTGTTAGTGTGAGCTACCGGACTTGGTGGGGCGTCGGTGTCGACGACGTGATTTGCGCGGATTCTTCGTACGTGGCTAAATGGAACGGATAGGACGTACCGCGATAACCGACAAAGATGGAACGAGCATCGCGGCCACTTCAACAAACGACCACGAGGCTCTGCAATTCTTGTTGCGTCGAAATGCTAGCGAGCGAATTGCACCTCCAACATGTATTCTGCTGAGCACACATACCCGAGCTTCCAAAATCTTCACGGAAATGCCGACTTGCCCCATCATGGATGTCAAAACGGCCCCGCCAAAAGAGAGGGGAGATTTGCGGGCGGTGACGACGTTTGGACGACAGCATTTATCACCGCTTTCAAGCTCGCCGAGTCCGCTCGACCCTCACCCGGTGGACATTTTCGTTCGTGCACTTTGCTGGTGAGCTCTGGTCTGGATGACTTTCTGGCGACACCACAGGGTGTCGAACGATCTGCTTTAATGCTTCAAAGTTACCTCGACATGTCACCGTCTGACCGTAGACGGGACAGCAAAAGCAACGTACGCTGACAAGAGCGCTCCGGCCCGGGATGACAGAACGATGCGGATTGGAGGCCCTAGGCGAATAACAAGGTATAATTAACCCGAGACGCAGAGCAAACGTGAAAATAAATAACAATGCACAAAGGAAAACGATCGTCGTTCTGATTCCTGCGACGTGGATACACACAAACTGGACAAGAATGGAGCGTACCAGAGAAGCACGCATAAAGAAGAATGGAGTGGGTATTCTCCCGACGTGGGATGGGAATGCGCGAGACTGGAATCGAGTTATAGCAGTTGTACAAGTACAGAGTGCGAACCGAACTGAGTTGAGCGTTTGACATGCGTAAGTCCATTACCGACATGTCCGTGGCGGACAGATGTACTGCGAGAAGAAGGAAGATATGGATGGCATCGTTATGCAAGGTAACCAGATTACAGGTAAAAGGTACACGGAGAGATGCCCCCTTGGAAGTTGGGGTTTTTCGCACGAATGCCTCGGAGTAGGTATTGCGACTGTGGAGGGAATAAATAAGACAGATGGCGCTTTAACGCGAATGACAGGCGATGCGGTCGAGATGTTCGGGTATTTTTAGAAATTGTTGTTGAATACACATGGTGAGTGAGGCTGAAGGGCGACAATGTGAATGACGGTCAGAAAGCTGCGAAAGCGACTTAGGATAACTCCACTAACCACACGAGTTCATGACCTTGTAGCAGACGGTGAGATGGATGGCACGACAGGTAATGTGCCATTGTTCTCCGTCTTTACAAGAGGTAATCTACGGAGATTGGTTAGTGTCAGATTGAAAAATGGACGATCACATGACTTGTGCGCCATCCCGCTGGCCCAGACGCATATATGCGTCGTCAATGTACAAAATCAACGCTCTCAGAGTCGCAGGTACGCATATATGGACTTGTAGACCAGGCGCTTTAAGGGCGGGGTGACCCGGAGTCAAGGGAAAGGAAAGAAGAAAAGATCTTACTGATCGAAATGAGTCCCTCTCTTTGGGTCCTTTAGCCTCTTTTCTCGAACCTTTCTTACTTTGCTCTCTGGCCTGACGACGATGATTGGGACCGGACTGTGTGAGAGGGCATACTTTGATACGGAGCCCACCCCTGCGAAGAAGACGGTCTTTGTGAATACAAGCGCCAAGGGAAACGAGTGGGACTTGCCACTGAACATGCCACCGGGTCGCCCCCCACCAAAGCCAAGGACACGCCTCTGGCCGCGCATACCGACAACGACCGAATCGGGACGATAAAGCGCGATGAGCCTATCGAGAGTTGTTGTCACACGACCTGCGATAAATTCAAGAATGATCGAAATCTTGGGAAGCTGATTGGAAGGGAAGCCACTAAGATGAAAAGGGTAATGGATACCTTGCGGTCCGGATCATACTCGACACATTTTTCCTGAATATGCCTCATCAGATCTCTCGCTTCTTCCCGTACGAGTTCTTGGTCCTTTTCTACACACGAATGAGAGACACGTGGGTCGGCAGCGGAGATACACGCGCACCCAACTCTTCTTGACCAATGCCCCTGAATACAATGAGTTCGTCGCCATCTTGAACGAGACACTCCAGGGCCCATTCGAGGGCTTCACTGCCGCTTTCGTCGGGACTTGAAGCGCACAGAAAGACACGGGTGGAGCGATTCCGCGCGTAGCCATCTGAGTGGACATGAAGGGTGTAGGAGAACATGGAAGCGGCGGAGTTTTCAAACGTGTCAAAGGATACCTTGGGGGTATAGCCCTGAGAGACGACGGGTGTGGAGGCGATAGACTGGGGGTTGGGAGACAATAATGCCCCAGGGTAGGGCGAGGCGATGGAGGGGGAGGTTGCCAACGACGCCGAGGACGTCTTCCTCGCAGGATGGGCGGGTGGCGACGACGGGGTTCCAGGCAGGGGCGACGACGGGCGGGACGGCTGCTTCAGCGCTGAGCGGAGCATCGTCACTGGGATGTGCGTGTGTTGCATGAGAGAGTAACGAAAATGTTTATTTTCGCGCTCTACCCTTATCAAATCATAATTAATGGGTTAACTGGTTGCAAAGTTCTCCTCATGTCCCGCAGTCCTTCCCCAGCACCGTCCAGCGATCCCGGACAGGATCCAAAGGAAAAGGCTGTCGACGACACCCCATCCCCATCCCCCGCCGCCAGCCTCTCAGCCGGTGCATGGCAAGCCGTCTTTTCGCCCCAGCACAACGCCTACTACTTTTACAACGCATCCACCGCCGAAACAACCTGGGTTAACCCACTCCAGCCGCCGCTTTCTGACCCTTCGTCTTCCTCCACTGGCGCCCAGGACACAGCAGCAGACGCGAACGGAGACGTCATCCCAAATCCCTACGACCCCAATTCCCTCGAGGCGCGCGCCATCGCAGCGGGCATAGATCCCTCCCTTGCCCACCTCGACCCGTCCCTCGCTGGCCCGTCCTCTCTCGCACACTCAGGAAGCTTCGCCGCAAAGTTCAACGCGCGCACCGGCGCATTCTCAGCGGCTGACGCACGGGCGCCTTCCCACCTGTCAGAATATGAACGCATGAAGCGCATGAACGAGTTCTACTTCGACATGGGAGCGTGGGAAAAAGATGTGGAACAACGGGACGCAGAAGAGAAAGAGGGGGGGAAGAAGAGGAAGAGGCCGACGAAGAAGGACTTGGTGAGTATTCAGATCTTCGGTGTCTCCTTTTCATCATCATCTCTTTTTGCGTGCATCGCGAGAGACGACGGATCCAAGACAAAATACCCATCTCCGGACGGACGTACTGATGTTCCGGCTCTATCCAGGAACGATTCAAAGAGCAGAAAAAGCAGAAAAAAATCGCCAAGACTGCGTGGCTCAGGACGTGACACGACCACGTTCATCGGTGCACCTCCAGAGGAAGTTCTATGCGATAACGATGGCTGTATCATCTAGTTTGCTTCGCGAATTAAATATCCGACCTTGTTACTTCAATATTCAGTCAGTGCCCTCGACTTTGTCCGTATGTAGAAGCATATCACGTACGTCGCCAACATTTGTCGGACAGATGGACCAATGTAGCGAGTAAATGTCAATAGATTGCATGTGAAGGTTGGGTCAATCTTGAGGCCTTCCACACCGTACACATTCAATGACCCCTCCTTACTCACGGGTCCCAAGCCATAACAATACGATCTTCAATAACATTCGAAAAATGAATCAAGGGAAACCCACCGAATGCCAGGTTGTCATCGTCGGATGGGACGACTCACCAATCTGCGGATGGCACTTTGCGATTCGCATCATTGTCGGTGTACATGATATCTGGTGTCCTTTCCCTTGACCGATGCCGCACTGCGAACTGGATACTCTGGGTGATATGCAGCCGCCTCCCCCCGATATGAGGGCAGACCCTTGGCGAGTGCACGGGACCACCTATATAGCCAGAATAGGTCTGGCCATTAACAACACGCATAGAGAGGTCGGCGGCGGTCAATCGGCCAGCAGCAGCCACAGGCCGCTGTTCCGCCTGGCGTTAGGTGAGGAATGGCACGCAAGTGATGGAACAGAGATAAACCTACCTCCAGCAAAAGTGATATCTTCTCTGAGGACGTTGGCCTGGGGGGAAGTGAGAGTCAGTGTGAAATAATTCGTGGGGACCGACCAGTACGACTAGTCACCATAGCGCCAATGTGCCTTGGAGGGATGTATGATGTCGTAGATAAGAAAAAGGGAGACGTTTGTGCGAAAAAGGAACACTGGAGAAACGTTTCTGCAAGACAGGTTGGTGCATTGGCAACAGTACCACCCTTCACCTCCCCTGATATAAAGCTCGACCAATCGAATTCTTAGTACACTAAAGTTAATATAAATCGTTTGACGATCCAACTTCGAGAGGTCGACCATTTCGCCGTCGTGGTCGAGGTTTCGAGGCTCGTAGGAACGTCCTCGAGATTTTGAGCTCATTGTAGACGATCATCTTGCGCGTGTGGTATAGTCCTTATCAGCGATCCGACGTGTCATGTTCGCCAATGGCACATCACTTGGTCGATGTAAGTATGTTGTCTCCCGGGGTCACTGGCACGCTATAACTTACTTAAATTTCCCACCTTGGTGTCGGCGCAAGCCAAGAAGTGGAGTGCATTAGTACAATCGACATTGTCCTATCTGAGATGCTCTGCGAATTTATGGAAAGACTTACCATTGATTTCCGGAACTCTGGGCTCCGAATTCAATGTCACTGGATATAGGTAAGGGGGCCTGAGTAGCTTATGTATTAATAGCCTAGCATACGTAATTTACATTTTCCCAAACACTGCGGCCAAAGTTGGAACCATCTTGACGACCACCCACGATGTCGGATGCCCCCTCCTCGACTCTGGAGCCACTGCTCACCTTCTTGGCTTATTCCCTCTCTAGGCTTGAGTCGACCTTCTACAAAATTCCCGGTTCTGCTGTGGTCGCACGATACGTCAAGTCTTCACACCAAAATGATCCAGGACGAACTATCTTAGAATTAATCCTTGTCATTTTTGCCATCCGCACGCTACTACAGTCACGAACACGAGGAGATAAACAGGGAAAACATTTCATTCAATTTTCTGAAAAGGTCTGTTCTCCGACTGCGCAACTGCTGCGTGTTGTTTACCAGCGCCCAGGAAATCGATGAACTCGTGGATGAATGGACACCTGACAGCCTTGCCCAACCCTTGAGCGAGTGGGAGCAACGAGACTTGAACTCTGTTCCCATCGTTACTGGCCCCATTGGTCCCAAACCCAAGCTGTTGCCCAATGGCAAGTCAGTCATCAACCTGGCAAGCTTCAACTTCCCCGGGCTCGCAGGAAACGAACAAATCAAAGAAAGGGCCATCGAAACATTGCGTAAATACGGTCTTGGAAGTTGTGGCCCCCCAGGTTTCTATGGAACTATTGGTAGGTTCGAGTCGTTTCCATTAAGAGCGTATCGTTCACACCCCAAGTAGACGTACACATTGATTTGGAACGTAATATTGCGGAATTTTTGGGAACGGAAGCATCTATCCTTTACTCTCAAGGGTTCTCGACCATCTCCTCTGTTATTCCTGCTTTCTGCAAGCGGGGAGATGTCATTGTCGCGGATCGCTCTGTGAACTTTGCCATTCAGAAGGGTATCCAAATCTCTCGTTCGACCATCCGGTGGTATGACCACAATGATCTCAAGAGCCTCGAGGACGTTCTTATCAGCGTGGAGAAGGAGAGAAAGAAGCGCAAGGGTCCGTTGACACGTCGCTTCATTATCACCGAAGGTATTTTTGAACGTGACGGGGAAATGGCTGATTTGCCCAAGCTGGTTTGTCAAGTGACGCATTTCTGTTTTCTTTGTTATGTTGAACATTCAATAGATCGAGCTTAAGCTCAAGTATAAGTATCGGCTCATTCTCGATGAGAGTATCTCTTTCGGTGCAGTCGGTCGAACTGGTCGTGGTTTGACCGAACTTTACAACGTTCCGGTACGTGCCTCACCCGGCTGATTGAACATTGTAGTCTGATTTTTCCCCCTCCTTCAGGCTACACAGATTGACATGCTCGTAGGCTCTGTCGCTAACGGTTTATGCTCGTCTGGTGGCTTCTGCGCTGGTACTTCCATCGTCACCGAACATCAGGTGGGTTACACGACTGATAATTTTAGCGCTCCACTAATTCATTTTCTATCTGATAGCGTATCAATGGTACTTCCTTCGTCTTCTCTGCATCAATGCCCGCTCTTCTCGCCACTTCTGCATCAGAGGCCATTAGTTACTTGCGAAACACTCCATCGGTCCTCACCACTCTCCACGATAATGTTGACACGATCCGTTCTGTGTTGGAAAAGACCGAGGGGATCACGACACTCGGTCATCGGGCCAGTCCTATAATCCATTTTTGTCTCCGCAGCAGTACACAGTACCTCACGGCCGCTCCTTCCGCCCCCGACCACGAGGAAGAGGAGCGGGTCTTGCAGGACATCGTTGACGATGTCCTTGCGAATGGGGTGTTCATCACGCGTGGTAAGCACTTGAGAGGTCAAGAGATGATCGACTCGCGCCCGACGATTCGCATTGCTGCCACGGCGGCATTGTCGAAGAAAGATGTGGAGAAGGCCATGGGCGTCGTCAAAGCAAGCATTGCGAGAGTCCTTGCGAGGAGGAGATGAATGTTTATTGGCGAATGGCGAACGTCGTCTCGCACTCGCTGGGTGCTATGACACGGAGATTTATACCGTATCTATAGACTGCCCTACTGTACCTGTGTCACTATTGAATAATTAATTGCATTTGTCCTATGCCCCACGATCCTCATGATGAGTTATCGTGGTAGTGTGGCACGTTTGTTCATCACGGCGAATTCCGAGACACCACCTACCTGTAACCCTTACATTTAACATTCGCGACATTCACTGTCACCTTGGTTGACGTCGCGTCTCCGAGTTAAATATGCACACACGTTTTCGTATTCTTTCACCACTCCCGAAAATATAAGCCCCATCCACTGGAAGCCCCACGTCCGCAAACACGATGTCTCCCCCAATACCTGGTACTAGTGACGACATGCCAGGTAAACGTACGGGACGGTGTCTCTGTTTCCCTATCACTGGATTCTCGATTCGGGTGCCGCACTCAGTATGAGGAAAAAGCCTTCCAACAAAGCCCTCACATGATACCTACCGATCAGGTGATTATTATCATCGCCAAATATTGACAGATTAATGACCTTGACTGAATAACTAGATACGCTCTGTTCCCACCAGAACGAGTTCTGCCGGAGCTGATGTCGCTCTTATGGCTCGTCTTTTCCATGTAGGTCTTTTTTCGTACAGCATCTCCCGCTCACGACCCCCTGGATGTCCAGATCTAGTTAAATAAAGCATCAGAACAACTGACATAGCCTCATGGCCAGACGTTTTCAGCGCTCACAGCGCTGACACCCGGCTGATGGCCGTTTTGGTCTCCGGATGCTTCCGAAGGCGTAATCCAACGTCTGATTCGAGACTAACATCCATCATTAAGTTATATTTCCGTGCAAGTGAGTGTCGATCCACGAATTCTAGGTCCTGACCCGAGTCATGTTACTTACGCTTCCATTCAAACTGCCATTCGGAAAAGTCGCACAGCGAACGCAGAGAACCCGAGGGCCGCATTATGACTCTCGGCTCTGTATCTTGCCGAACGATCTTAGATACCCCGTCAGCGGAAATGAAAGTCCTCTGCGGTATTTCCGTTGTCTCAGTCACGGTTTCCAGCTTTTAGTCCTGGTCATGGTGTTACTTCTATCATACATCTTTACAGGGTCTGTCGAATTTGTCTGATCAGCTTTATTTCCGTCCACGACTAAAGCGAGCAAGAACCGCTTACGAACGGAGTATTTAAGAATCCCATATCCTTCGCCCAACTGCAGACTCCCTGTGGAACTCGACGGTACGCCCACCCCACTACGCCCTGCCCCGGGTTCTGATGTGCTAATGCTCTGCCCATGACGTGTATCCAGCCTCTGAAATGGCGTTCAACGTCTTCCAACAAGTTAACTTTTTGTCCATGGCCTCCAACCTCGTCACTGATCTCGACGGAACCCAAGCGGACCTTCAGAAAGAACTTCAGCTGAGATTGAATCTTGCCCTTTTTCTTGTTCCTGGATGGAAAGTCGTATGGGGGCCAGTCGTATGGAAGAACGAGCCAGAAGACAGTTCCTATGGACCCGACGACGCGTGGTATGTCGCCTTTAATCCGAGCCTCGAGTTTGAGGACGGCTCTGTGCGCCCGGCCTACATCATCGCTATTGCCGGCACTCCTCTCAAGGCCGAGTACGTGTGGGTCAATCAAAACTTTGGAGTGAACGCTGTCACAGACTTCAACGTCTGGGTTGCTGGCGGAATTCAGAATGCGCCCGTCGTCGTTCCCGCGGCGCGTATTGTACCGGGTACCCCATACATCGCAAGAGGAACGGTGAACGCGGTACATTTGGTGCTCACCACCCCAGCACCAGAGGGTGCCAAGGGCGCGGGCACCACACTCTTCGATTTCATCAGCGACGTAGACTGGTCTGGCAATGACAGACTTATTGCTACTGGTCACAGTCTCGGAGGCGCCCTTTCACCCTCCCTTGCACTTGCCCTGGTCAAATCCGGGATCGTCACCGCCGATAGGACTCTGACTTATCCTGTCGCGGCGCCCAGTCCTGGAAACCAAGGCTTCACCAACCTATTCGCCGGGACATTCCCGGCCTGTAAGGCGGACGATGCGGGTAGCTACCAAGGGTGGAACCTCAACCTGGTTAACACCCTCGATATCGTACCTCAGGCCTGGTGTCAACTATTTGACAGGTCCCCAAAGCAGAACTTGGCCAACATCCCCTCCATCTACGGCAGGCCTGTACTTCCCATTATACTGGGCGGCACCATCGTATTTGCCTTCTTCGCGCTCAGCTCTGGCGCAGTGTTCTTCCCCCTCCCGAGCCAGTTTTTCACTGGCCCCCCTCCTCCTTTCGCTCCGCCCACGGACTTGGACCAGTTTCTTAAGAATTTCGTTGCGGAACACATCCTGCCTTACTTCAGTGAGGTCGGCGTTGAGCCGCCGGACACGTCCGAGGTGCTCGGTTCTGGGCTTAGCCTGAAAACAGAGGTTGAGAGACGGTTCAATTACCCTGTCATTGCTGAGTTCGAGTGGGCCCGTGAGCATCCGGAGGAGGCTCAGAAGGAAATCGAGAAGGTCGAAAACACTGATGAAGGGAAGGGTTTCCGCGCCAATGCATAAAAAGTGTAGTTTTTGCTCTCTTGTATGTTTGTACGAATACGTATCGTGGATTGATAGCCGATGTACATATCTGCCAGTGTACAATATAATGGAATGCGTACCTGTTTCTTCGAATGTACATCGTACTACATTGACACGTTTGTGTGATTGGTTAGTTAAATTATTACGGGTCCCTCTTGGGAAAGATTTGGTTGATGGTGTCTAAACGGACAATCTCGACCCACATGCTGCACCCACCTTGGATGCACTTTCAAGTTGGTGTTTCACAACTTCGGATGACTTGGCACGACGCTACCGTGGGTGCCAGTCTGCAACAATTTCTTGCCCGACATGACCTTTCCTCCCACTAGCGTGGGAGTCGGGGCCCGATACGGTAACAGCCCTCCTGAATTCATAGTACACGAGCGCTTGAGCGCTCGGAAGACTAACTTATAACGAGTGGCCGAAGAATGTACGTCTTGCATCAACTCGTCTAAGCACCCAATAGTTTCCCACCCGCCAGACTGTTCACGAGCGGAATGCGGCACAGACGAACATGCATGTCGGATAGGCTTCAAGTTGCAAGCGGGAACTTCAAACTCTGTCGTCTGTGTTGCCCTTGGCTCAGTCACGGTTTCCAGCGTAGTTCTGTGCCTGATCAGGGTTTCGCTCTTATCTTTCATCTTCACAGGTTCTGTCGAGATTGCTTGCCAGTGGTCGGCTTTATGTCCGTCCGCGACTAAAACGAACAAGAACCGCTCCGTATGGACAAAGTAAGTATTTAAGAATCCCATGTTCGTCGCCCAACTGCATATTCACTGTGGAACTCAACGGTACGCCCACCCCGCTACTACGCCCTTCCCCGAGTTCTGGTGTGCTGATGTTATGTCCATGACGTGTACCCAGCCTCTAAAATGCCGTTCGACGTCTTCCAACAGGTTTTCTTTTTGTCCCTCTCCTCCAACCTCGTCAATGATTTCAAGGGAACCCAGACGTCCCTTCAGAGAGCACTTAAACAGGGGTTGACTTCTGTCCTTCCGGTTTTTGTTCCCGGATGGCAAGTCGTATGGGGGCCGATCGTATGGAAGAACAAGCCAGACGAAGATACCGCCGGACCAGACAACTCGTGGTATGTCGCCTTCCATCCGAGCCTTGAGTTTGAGGACGGCTCTGTGCACTCGACCTACGTCATCGCTATTGCCGGCACTCCCACCGAGGCCGAGTACGTGTGGATCAACCAGAACTTCGGAGTGAACTCTGTCGCCGACTTCAACGCCTGGGTTGATGGCGGAATTCAGAATCCTCCCGTCATCGTTCCTGCGAAAAATATTGTACCGGGCACCCCACACATCGCAACAGGGACGGTGAAAGCGGTACATTTACTGCTCACCACCCCAGCGCCAGAGGGTGCCGAAGGCGCTGGTACGACGCTCCTCGATTTCATCAACAACGTAGATGGCTCTGGCAATAACAGATTTATTGCTACCGGTCACAGTCTCGGCGGCGCGCTTTCACCCTCCCTCGCGCTTGCCCTGGTCTCGGCCGGGGCCATCCTCGCTGATAGGACCCTGACTTACCCATCCGCGGGCCCTAGTCCTGGAAACAGAGGCTTCACAGACCTCTTCACCGAGACATTCCCGGGTCGCAAGTTGGACGAAGCGGTTAGCTACCGAGGATGGAACCTCAACCTGGTTAACACCCTCGATATCGTGCCTCAGGCTTGGTGTCCGCTAAGAAGCATTTGCCCAGAGCTGAACTTGGGCAACATCCCTCCCATCTACGACAAGCCTGTACTTCCCATTGTACTGGGCAGCACCATTGTATTAGCACTCCACGCGCTCAGCTCGGGCACGGTGTTTTGCCCCCTCCCGAGCCAGGAATTCACTGGTACCCCCCCTTCCGCTCCGCCCACGAGCTTGGAAGAGTTCCTTCAGATTGTCGGCCCGCAGCACCAGGAGGCTTACCTCGACGAGGTCGGCCTTGTCCTTCCAACGTTGAACGAGTCCCAGGTGCTCGGTTCTGGGCTTGCCCAGAAAGCAGAGGATGAGATACGGTTCAATCACCCTGTCATTGCTGGGTTCGAGTGGGCGCGTGAACATCCGGAGGAGGCCGAGAAGGAAATCGAGAAGGTCGAAGTCACTCCAGAAGCGCTGGCATTCTTGTACGATGAATAAGAAAGTGCGCTCCTTCCTTGTGTTTGTACGAATACGTATCGTAGATTGGTGGTCTGGTTCGTGTCTCCAGTGTACAGTATTAACAGATTCGGAATGTCAATGCGTACCCATTTCTTGGAAGGTCGTAAGTATCAATGACACGTCCGTCCATTCTTGCGACTGGTTAATTACACTACGGGTCCTCTCTATAGGAAGACTGACGAGAGGTCAACGAATGGGAGCCGTAGAAGTTATACATCCTTGTGTGGTGATCGATGATCGATGATCCGTGCCCTTATTTTCCAAGCTCCGACTTGGGGCGCCGGTTGCTCCAAACCTTCCAATCCTGATAGGTCGAATTCCGATAGCTTCAAACTCAGACAGGGTACAGAATGACTTCTTCTAATGTGACTCCCCCTCCGGAGAGGCGAGATAGTGGCCAGTGGCTGAAGCAGAAGGAACTCGACACGCGTAGGACCGAGTTAAAGGAACGCGTGCTCGAAACGGACCCGAACCATGGCCGTTGCATCGTCGAAAACTGTGATCCTAGTCGCATCGAGCATTGCCATATTGTGCCTATAAGTGACTGGAAGGATTACAACTTAGTGCGTCGTGGTTCTGGTTCTGGAACGCATGGGGCTCATCATCGTTATTAGCTCGAGTCACTTGAATGGTTCTGGAAAATGCGCTCCGGTACTTTGAATCTCAACACTCGTCGCAACGTCGTCCCTAGTGAGTGCAGCTTTGCTCTTATGATACTGAATTCTAATTGCGAGTAAATAGTGGACGCCTCGGTACGTTGCATGTTTGACGCACATCAGTGGGCACTTCTGCCCGATGACGTTATCGTCCAGCAATACTCGGAGTGCTTGCTGCAGGGCGCCACGGTCCCCACCGCTCATCGAGAAAAATTCCCTGTCATTGATGTAGCTATTCATGTTGATTCTGCTGCTATCGCTGTAGCTCAAGAACTTTACCAGGATCGTGAAGATTTCCGCTACCGTGTCATTCCCGTGATGGACATGAAAGGCATTGCCTTCTCGCGGCAGAACGAATATTCTGGGCCTGTGTCCGTCGATAACTTTACTGTTCACGTCTATCCTTTCAACACCCTCCCGGTCCTTGTCTCTCACATCCACCCCAAATTTGTCATTATGGCGACAGCCAAGGCAGTCTTTCGCCAGGAGCAAGATGCAATACAAGCTCTCATACAACAATTCCCTACCTTGGAGACGATCCTGAAACTCTCTTTGGCCTGGAGGAACTTTATTCCTCAGTGCGCGAAGGAGGATAGGTCGTACTGGCCTCCATATGATCCTAGTTCGACCGATGACGAAGGTAACGGAGGCGATGATAAGAACGATAAAGACTGTCAGGACAACGTGACCGAGAAAGGTCGTTTGCGCTTAAAGAAGCGAAGAGCTGAGCCCCCAACTAGAAATCGCCCAAAAATTCGTAGGGCCGCAAAACGACCTGCGCAAATGGCTAACGATGGGGACAACGACATCGAAGATACGCGTACTGAGAAGGGACGGTACAACCCTCACAGAAAGCGGGACCGAGGGAAACGGCATGGCTCTGCGGTGATGGCGATGGTCGAGCACAACCGTCAAGCCGGTACAGAGGGGTGGAGCAAAGAAGCCCTGATCAACTGGTCTAAGCAGTGCGATCCAGAGCCAGCACGCGATACGGAAATTCTTGTTGCTTAGGTAACTGTGAGTTCACAGATGAGGTTTTCGGAGTTGCACTTACGAGCGCCTCATGTTCCGCCCAGCCCTTGCGGGACCGGGAGACCGACGGCAATAACGAGCAAGATGATATGGGTAACTAGGCAAATAAATACTCTGTATGTCTATTTCTTCTTCGGAACGGGAATTTAGGGTCCCTATGGAAAGTGGGAAAAGGTCGGGACTAGAGGGGTCATTACCATTGGTACCAATGCGCCCATCCTGGCAGTGAAAGGCTGTTGTTGAAAGGGGGGCGGCAAGAATATTCAGTGCACCTGAACTACCATTAAGATGTTTGCCTCCGCTCCGTAAGGTTGCTTGATGATTGGCCTTATATCTGACTTGGTATCAACAAGTGCAAGCTTCAACCTGGTAATCTAGCGACGAAGGTACATATGTAGTCTGTACAGCAAATTTCAACTCGATTGATATTGGGAAACAAGGTGACGAATCGCTCGATACTGCACGCTGGTTGGAAATCATCAATCATCACCACAGGAGACACATGGGGCAGGGAACATTGTTCAGGAAACTTCTGTAGATTTGCCAGCGGCGACCTGACGATGAAAATCGGTCAGTCATTCTGGCCATGGCATAAATATAGAAGAGAGTGACCTCGCTACACTCGACAACGAAAACGCATATTATCTTGGGGTATCTTCGACTCCAACATTTTCACCGCATCGTGCAACGCACCGTCCAGCTCGCTTAGCCAAGCCCACTCCCAGTTCTTTGTCATCGCCTCGCCGAGCTTCGTAAGCGGGATGTCCCCCGCTTGCCACGCACACATCTGCCCGTTCGTTTTCGAACGCAGGGCAATATCGCTCGAGAATGGGCGCCTTAACTTGTCGTACACAGCCAGTGCACGGGGAATTGTATCTAATGTGGTTGACGGATGTCCAAGTACCGTGGCGAGGAGGTAGGCATCCTGTGTGTTTCTTCAGTCACCAGTAACTTCGATGTAAATACAAAGGAGCTGATTGCATACCTCAATGCTTTGACCAGCACCGGACCCTTGGAAGGGCATCATTGCGTGGGCTGCATCCCCAATCAATGCAACCCGACTATAGTAATGTGACGGGAGATGTTTTACGGTATGAACGGCCCACAGTGTTCCTTTGTCGATGCACTGTCGTAGATGGGGTATCGTCAAGGGGCAATGGTCAATTTGTAATATGGGTTATGTTCACCTTGAGAAGCGGCTTTGTGTCTTTCTCAAGCCCTTCAAATGGTTTGCAAAGTTCTTCCTTGGACAACTCGCGTACCCACGGACCCTCGAACCTTTTTCTCCCCGACGTGTCCGTTTGGTAAGAAGTACGGACAAGCTCCTCGGAAAGGGTAAACCCGGCGAAATTTATAAATTTCCCTTGTGAAATTGGGTACACGAGGAAGAACTATAAATGAATCTCAGGATGATGAATGCTCGTTTAGTCTGATACGCACAACGTCCTTCCCTAAGTACTATGTCGATCGTCAGTCGACTCCTATCAAAGTAAGAAGATTGAGAAGATCCGACTTACCACTGTGGGTTCTCGGAGTGCTCGATGATATGGTGCGCAAGCCCGCACCTTCTCGGCGTTGATTAATGTGCGGTAAGCAATTATTCCACTCCAGACAGGATCTATACAGGACAGCGCAAATGTTGATGCCTGTCCGCTCAGGGTCTGGCCAATTTCACGCATCATGCAGCCACGAACGGCTGATTTGATTCCGTCGGCACCCACTAGCAGGTCGCACGACGACGACGATCCGTCTGCAAAGGTCAATATTATTGGAGATTTCAGTGGGGCCGCTGGCTGAGAATACGAGACTAGTTTCTTTGATGTGTGTGTGTTGCATGATGGTGAAAGATGTGAGAGCAGAACTCCGTGGAAGTCGGCTCGGTGGAATCTCATCAAGTCGCCTGGGAGAAATCACCAGTCAGACGTTGTGACGAAATTAGACTTCCTTCAAATTACCCTTGGTCATCAACTTAAACAACTCGACGCCCTCAGGTTGGTCGCTCTTGCGATAGCTCATAGCCGGAACTAGAGTCCTGTGAGGAGATGGTGACCCACGACAGTATCCGATACACCTACCGAATTCTTCTGTCAACTCGTAGTCTGTCGCTGCGCTCACGAGCGCATGCTCGATACCTGTGCCCAACTTCCGCAAGACCTGAAAGCATATAGAACCGTCAAAGTGTGATCGATCAGCTTCGGGAGAATTTGCACCTTGAACGCTCGTGGCCAAATCCCAACACCAGCACCGATCTCGGTGAACTGTTTGGCAGCTTCAAATACCTCGACCTCAATATCCGGATATTTAGACAAAGCCACGGCGAGCGTCAAGCCACCGACGCCCCCGCCACTGTCAGAGCGCGTGAAACTAGTCAGTCTGCCAGTGGTGAACTGTGCATAACATCGACTCTGTACCATATTGCAACTTTGAACTTCGCGCCAGCCATGGGTAGATCGCTACCGTTGTTGTACTGAGGGGAAAGTGAAGTCAACCAGTGCCAACCCCCCTCTTTATATTCTGACCGTATCGCTGAGAAGGCGGTTTCAGTTGATGCATCCTGTCAGTTGGGTTACCATTTAATTTCAGTAAAGAAGCCATGACGGAGTCATCACGTCCGACGCAATCGCGGGGACCAAGAGATGCACTGTCAGTGAGTACCGATGCAATCGTGCAATGCGTGGATCATCCAGGAATCCGAAGCCACGTGAACGGTGAATGCATCATTTCCGCCGTCATCCGACCCGAGCGACGTCGCGCATAGTACGAGTATAGTACAACCCAGACTACAAGCACACCAACTCTACCATCATTTCAGATGGTCCCGTTGTGGTCCTTTAAAAATGATGAGCTGGAGAAGTGACACAAACGAGCTGAGACGTACCAGTCTCTGCAAAGTGCTTAAGCGAAGTAAGATGTGGCAGCGGAGATAGTAGCTTGTATTTCCGGATCCGAACACCCGCGAGGCACACGGGCCCTTCCTAAAAGGGATGATCGATTTGAATCGGTGGCGGCTGAGTGACCGAGTCGGACTCGGATATGATCCAACCACTCGAAGCATTTACAAGTCACTAACCTCAGCTTGGTTGACGCGATTACAAAGTATTAAATTGAGCCATCAGTGGCTGATTCAGACAGTCTGTCATATCAAAGTAAGCATGAAACTTCTCGTCACCGTAACGGTGGCCGGTTCATGAAGTGAACATTACCGCAGCTGCTCGAAACAACTTGAGTTGGAGGAGGCGAGGACCCATCAAGATCCATTGAATTACCTAGGACGTAGGAACAAGTCGGTTAAGAATGGGCCTGGCATATGTCATAGGTTATTCCAAGACATAGTGCATGTTGAGAAACGTGACGACTGAGGAACCCTACAGAGCACATGGAGGAGGACGAAGCCACCCCCAGCTCCCTTCCTCCATGGGTGGAGCTTGAATATACTGTAAGTTTTCCATTGAATTAATGAATTATATCCGGTCCACATTGAACCACCCGGTAGCACATGAAGATGCTGGCTGGCGCATCTGCCCGCGTTCTGTTCACGCATCTCTCACAAAGATCTTGCGCTTCTCTGCAGGAAAAATTGGCCTCCTTGAGTGGGCCAACTGCATCTTCTGAAGCTTACACGCAATCTATCTTGGAGTTGCTCAAAAATCGGGACATTCCTTTGTCCAAAGTATGTTTACTCGATCCCAAGGCTGAACGCAAACTTGAGCCCGAGGATGGTCTGGAATTCGAATGGTTCTTATTCGGGGCAAGACATTCGTGATTACATTCTACTCCTTCCGACTAACCCCGTCTCAGGGAATTCTAGGTATTCCTCTTCCTCCTCAAAGCGCGGCTTGTTCTCACCGGAAACTCAGGCGATGACCCGCCTCGAGACCGCACATCACAACTCCGTCAACTGGGATTTCCGACGCGTCACCTTGGCCCCGTTCAGATGACGACCGATACGGCACTCGGCGTTACAAAACGAGTCGTCGATGACAAAAGTGAGATCACGTAGTTCTGGATTCCTATCCGAAATTTGATGTGCCACATTTAAAAAACAGTTCCACTGGACGATATACCTTATGTCGTAAGTCTCCCCCATTTTCCAAGCATATCTGATTACACACGCTCATTTTTCAGGAGTTTCCAACCATACAGTTCAACGCCAAGGAGAGCGTGGAGATGCCTTTCAGTCAGTTCCACTTATTCTCGAAACAAATCGTCAATGGTTTATGCTCAGACGCACTACAGAGTACATCGCTGACCGGCCTGGCGGGGAACCACTCCTTCCACCCGGGATGAAGGAGTTATTGTATGAAGACTTGAATAAGGGCTTCGATTTCTGATGAGACCGGGATTAATGTGTTTCTACGAAGTGCTGTCGTTGCGGGATTCGCACCGTGTGCCGGTGGCGGGGCTTGTGCGTCTTGGGAGCATGACGTAGTTCGTTGGTTCGCGGTTTTTGTTACACACGTCTTTGACGCGAATACCAATCTTCCCTACACGACCATCGTGATTAAATGATTCTTGGTACAATCCAAAGTAAGATATAGCAGCTGGGTATTACAACGGTAACATGTCCATACGTGATAAGTACAATGGTATGCAAACTAGTAGAGTCCCCTGAGAGATGTCACCACAAAAGAAGCAGGAAAGATAATATATATACAATCTTGGAATGAACCAAGACAATCATCGAGAGCTCATCGTATCTAAGACGTTCAGCAGATGGTGATTGTTACTTGATTGTGTTGGTGAAAGAGAGATGATGAAAATCAGCGTGAACTTCAAGAGAATAATATTTGATGTCACGAGCGCCGCCCAGCCACAGCCTGCTGTTGCTGTTGAAGTTTCTCGACAGCTTGTGGATCCCAAGGTGGTGGATATCTCGCATCGACAAGATTCTGATCCGCGAGTGCGTCCTTCATGCGATCCCTGTCGTTCATGCCCATCCGGGCTCGACATCGAACAAGGCGGAGTTTGGTCCTTGTTATCCCTACGATAAAACCCCGTGGAGTAAGTGACATGTACATCAAGGAGAAATGAGGGAAACTCACAAGTCGCTATCGTATTTCGATCCTCCTCCATGAATGGGTTATCTTGTTGGAGATCGTCTTGCAGAGTGTAAAGACACCACAAAGACTCTTCATACAACTTCTCACATTCATCGGGACTTGTTGCCTGATCCAAGAGCTCTTTGCGAGCGGCTGTTCGACTCTGCAAAACTAACGTCAAACATCAACATCAGCGAGAAAGGCAAGTGACTAACGAGCATAAGTGCCCGATCGTAAATCAATTGATCAAGGTATATCTTAGGCCCATCATATTGCACTGGTAGCCACGTCTTCACGAGCGCTGCGCGATCATTGCACTTGATAAACTGCTCTTTGAACCACGCAAGTGCTGGACAGAGGTATGAGCGTCGGACCCGATGGACGCAAGTAGAAAGCGTTTACCGTCATCAAAGCCTGCGCTGACCACGAAATCCCCATCGGGATATCGCATGCGCAGATGCTCTTGGTAATTCCGTAGCTTATCAATCCCCCTTTGGGAGAATGACATCAAGAGCATGTACACCGCAACACATGTCACGGCAGTATACTCCGCTTCTTGATCTGCATTCCGCCGTCGTTCGGCATGCCTCTCAGCTTCACCTTCTCGACGTGCAAACTTGGTGGGATCAGGAAGGGGTTCTGTAAGACCGCACGCATCAGATGCGGTGAAAACTATGAAGAAACCAAAAAGAACCGACTCTGTGGAACAGCCTTCACGGCCTCGTACATCTCATCTGCCCAGTGTGTCAACACGTCCGTCTTCTGTGCCAACTCCTCCAACGTAGCAAGTAATTCATCCTCCATCGGATCGCGGGGCGCGGGGACGCCATTCTTGTCCACATCTTCTTCATTCGTAGGTGACCTTAGCAAGATTTGTGGTCGGCGTGGTGACGACGGTGCATGGTAATGACCGGAGCCTGGGGAAATGGGTGATTTGGGTGTCGATACTCCGAATAGTTTACGAGATGCAAGTGACAGCGCGCGACTGAGCGCGTTGGAGGCTACGCGAGTAGGGGAGGAGGAAAGCGGGGGAGCAAGAGGGTGTGGCGGGGGTGGGAACGTGGTGTTGTAGGTCGTGGGGATTGGCGCCGTTAGAGGGGAATTCGAGCGGGGCGAGGGTGGTAAACGGTCCGAAGGATGCATTTCATCCGCAAGGGGAGATCCAGCAGTGCGATGTTCCCGAGGCGTCCTGCGGCGAGCTGTGCTGAGTTCTGTGGATCCTTTGGTGAGGGATCTGCATGAACGGGCGGAACAGGAAGTAACTTACCATCAACTGCTCGATTAAACTCGAGGGCACGCACATCACCGACAAGCACATATTCTTTTCGGATAATTCCATCCTCTTCCGATTCACCAGGGATGAATGACCCCTCAGTGGATAAGGGCTTAGGTTTGGGTCGACCTTTGCCGTTTTCAGCGACCGCGTCAGGTTCCGCATCAGTTCGGATTTGTGCGGGTTCGTGTGGGTTCGGGGATGCCTTACCACGCGACGAGGTTGGACTGCCCGTGATAAATCAACGTTAACGTATGAGAACCTAGATACCTTGAAAATTTACCTTCGAGAAGATGGGCGAACAGCTTCTGCCGGCGTGTCCTCCGATATCGTCTCCCTTCTCCGAAAATGAAACTTGCTGGGCGGGATCATTGCCTTGGGGTCGAGAACCTCTGGGGGAATGACCATGTGATGCACCGGGATTTTACCAATGGGTGAATCGTCTTCTTCTTCGGTTTGTATACTGAGAACGGTGGCAATCGTGGTCGCGCGCGATGAAGGCTCAGCAACTGGGCGAGGAAACTTGGACCTCGCGAGGGCTTCGCTTTTGAAGAATTCTTCGAAGCTAGCTCGTTCTGCCGGTCGACGTCTTAGAAGGGCACGGATAAGTTCTTTGATGTCAGAAGGTACAGTCTGTGATTCTTCCGGTTTTGTCGAAGATGTGGAGTGTGGAGTCGGGTGGTTTGAACTTGCACGCGAAGGATCCTCGTCGGGGAACTTAACACCTTTAGAGTGTTCAATCTTCTTCAAGAGCTCGACGTGATTCTGCGCGCGGAAGGGTGGCTTCCCTACACACATCTCGTATAATACAGCGCCAACACTCCAAAGATCAGCTTTTGCATCATACTTCTCGTATCGCAAGATCTCGGGTGCCATGTACAACCTAGTTCAGTACTCAGCTTTGCACCAGTTCCCGGTTCGAATACGGACTTACGGCGAGCCACAGAGTGTCTCTGCCAACATTGCCTTGGGAAGCGAGCGAGCGAATCCAAAATCAGCGATCTTCAGGATTGGTACGCCGATAGGATGTCCTTTTACCAGTTCCTCCGGGGGAGCTGGGTTCAGGAGTAAATTCTATCTTCAATGAGTCCGGGTGCTCGAGGAAAGCAAAAGAAGGTCTACCTGTGGCTTGATGTCTCGATGGATGAGGTTTCTAGTTCGCAAGAATTTGAGTGCTCGAGCTATTCAAAGTAATGTTGCGCGTGTGGATGGAATGATAAGACGAAGACATACCTAGCTGACGCAGAAAGCTGCGGACAACCACCTCGTCAAGGCCGCCCGACCTTGGATGGGGATAGTACTGCAAGGCAGCTCCGGTAGTTGAAGCGTATTCAAGGCCCTCGACGCGACCGCGTTTCTTGATGTAATTAGTGAGGTCGCCACCTGCGCAATATTCCATAATGAGGAATATGTTCCGTTCTGCACGCTGGGAGACGACCAGTGAGTACGAGACACAAAACTGATTGTTTCGAAACGACAAAGGGAGAATCCCAGACATGACCTGATCCCACCAGACGTAGAGACGCTCTTTGTGTCCGTACGATAGCGACTCCTCCGAACCATGATTCCCGACAAGAATGAGATGCTACACACCACAATGTCGATAAGCTTCGTAATATGGCGGTGGGACAATGACTTGAGAATTTCAATTTCGCTTTGCAGATTGTCCAATAGCTTGGCTGTGAGGATATCTCTTCGTACGGATTTGATTGCGACTGTGTAACGGGTTTCCTGATAGGCGCGAATGGAATCTGAGCCAAGGAGCCAAAAGAGACGGTAGCGTGATACATACCTCGTGGTATCCCTTATACACGGTTGCAAAGCTTCCCTTGCCAATGTCGCTCACGATCACGTATGGACGAGCTTCGTCGTCCTCGGTCGCCCGTCTGGCAATGGACTTGTCGGGGGTCATGCTTGGGGAGCGCCCTGTCGCGGGCGGGGCTTGCATGCGATTAATAGATGTTGGTAGAAGGAGAACAAGTTCGTCAGAGTGTCGCGGCTGGGCTTGCTAATTAGCTTCGCAGGGGTCTCTCGGAGGAGGCATCATACAGCTGTGGCATCTCCCATATTTGGAAACCTGTTCCTCTCAACCACGAATGCTGACTAATAGGCAAAGAAAATAAATAAATAAGTTAAATAAGATGACAAGTACTACAGCTCGGGTATGAATATTCTGGAACTTTGAATCTCTTATGATCCACCGAGCTGGCATGATCGAGTTATAAATGTCCCAATTTTCAGTTTTTCTCGATCGCACGACTCGTTCACGCATCGAATTTAAATTCTTTCCCGATTTCCTGGCTGGCGGGCGTCAGTTCAAGTGCTATGCAGATGAAACGGCGCAGCCTTACTCCCTCACTGCCCCGATCACAAAGGCTGATTTCGGAAGATCTCTCCTTCTTCACCTGGTTCTACTTTTCTGTCTCTGCTGGAGCGGAGCGGCCCGGGCCGCATCGCGGAAGTGACTGACAGGGGTGTGGGCCGGAAGATGCCGGAGCAGCTCAAGGGACGACACTTGGACGACACGGTGCCACTTAGAGTACAGAGGTCCTTTCGTCGAAGGAGTGGGCATCAGCCCGCATCTTCTAGTATCTCATCCTGGCTGGTCCACTGCTTACATTTCAATCTCGTTGGTGACACCTGACTCAGATCCCAAAGTTCAGAAAAGTGTTATCCTCACCCTTGGTCGTTGATGGGCGTCCGTGTTTCCACCAAAAACGAAGGCAAGGTAAAATCAGATGCGATCGACCGTCAGATCGAGGAGGAGTCAGCGAAAAGTCAACATCCTTCCGTTAGGTGCGTCAGGCTTTTCGTAGGATGCGTCGCTTTTTGCATCACCCGTAACTTGAAGTTGACTTCCGACTAAGTTTCGAGTCCATCCAGGAACTGACCCAGACAAGTCCATGATTGTCAAACAGATGAAAATACAACATGGCTTGATCAACGGTGAACTGATGCATCACCGCCTCACGATTTACCAAGATAGCCTTGACAGTGCCCAGGCGCTTGTTCGTGCCGCCCGTGCCATGCATGTTGAGCATGCTAACTCTATGAACCATGTAATATCTCCATCAAATGCCCCCACAATCTTAGCTCCGAGGGAAGATTTAGGAGGAATTTGACGCAGATCCCATCCTCGGGTTGCATCCAACATAGCCCTTCATTTGTTCTCTCTCCCAGAAATTGCTGAAGCCATACACCACTTGTAGCAGGATCCAATTTTGCCGAAAGCCACGGATCGTCAAAATGAATTCTGGCTCAGTGAGAGTGCTGACTAGTCAGCCTATTCCGGAGGTCTCTCTCTCTTTCTCGTGCTCGTTCATCACGAGTTCCTTCCAGGAGATCCTTAGAATTGAGTCCTTGGATTATCTCCCGCACTGACAACGATATCTTGCGAGCGCCACAGGACATGTCAGGGGTCATTGAGACTCGCCTCGCCTTTGGTGTGCTCCAGTATGTTTTCCGATTGCACTCATTGAATCCCTTCCTGACACAGCCTTTCCTAGGGTATCGATACTGGTAAACAATACTCACCCCAAAAGTGGATACGTGGTTTG
>JBBPQL010000312.1:0-32305 GCA_038092515.1 Boletus subparvulus | reverse complement strand
GGTGGTCTTGATACACACACGAAGATGGCTTGCCACCGAAGTCTCCACATAGCGAACAGCATCGCGATGACCAAAAGCAATGTCGAGGCCGAATCTTTGAGCAAGCACTGCGAATGCCTGATCGTCGCTATCAGGATGGAACTCCTCCATTCCACACAACTTCTGTCTGGCGAGCTCGAGGATCTGTTTGAGGGAGTAACCCGTCTTCGGTTCCCCCTTGAGTGAGACCCATCTGTGAATCAGTTAGCGGGCGCAGGAGCGCAAAACCGGAAATACTAAGCACGCACAATGGACGGCCGTATTGAATGATATGCTCCGCCTTTGCAACTTCCTCTGGCTGAACCTTCTTGAGCGCTGGAGCATTTTGATCCCATCCAAGCTGTGTAAATAGCGGGAAAAGTAGTTGTCCTTCAACAGAGACCCTTGCCGAGGGAACTAAGATCATTGTAATTCACAAGACAGTGAATCACGGCACCACGCACATAGAGCTTGAGGGGATGCAAAGTGAGCAACCTTCGATGTCGTCGAAGCAAACACTACCCAAACTGCATCATCGTTGCCCTCTGAATATTCTTTGATAGTCTGGAGTAGCACAGTTGCTCGGCGAAATGGTACTAAGTCATTCATTTCATGCAATACGTGAGCCTCGTCGAGAGCAATCACCAGCCTGGGTTCGTTCTTCTTGGCCTGCGGGAAGCTCTTACTAGCAATCAACTTCTTATAGCGCTCCTTCATGACTGCGCTTCCTTCGTCCGTAGTAGAAATTTCATTTTTGACCTGTAAATATGTAAATATGCCAGCGAAATATCGCACATTCATTGTACTCACTTGGAGGAACACCTTCTCCAGATCTGCAAAAAACGAGGTGCGGGTAGAACCCTCAATTTCGCACATGTCTTTGTACCAACTGGGCTTCTTCTTCTTCTTCTTCAGGGATGTGCGAAGGACTTTGAAGATGGCTGCGAAAAATGCGAAGCACTCGATGCGATACTGGGCTTCCGTGGCACAATAGTCGGTGAGGATATTTGCAGGTACATTGTCGCGCCCGGGATATCCTTGGTGATCGTTTTTGGATCGGATGTTCATGTATAGTACGCAAACACCCCTTGCGCCAAGCTATGCAGAAGAGTGCATGTCAACTCAATTGTTAGACGCAGCGATGGAAACCTGCCTCAAGCATTAAGCGCGACTTTCCAGTACCGGAGCTCTGGACTATGGAGCAAAATTTGCCGTAATACTTCCGCTTCCCAGGATAGTGGCATGCCTTGTTATTTTGCTTGAGATACTCAAGGAATGCATCGACAGCACAACCTTGATAAGTGGAGGTTAACCCCTTCCTCAGCGTACTCAACTGGGTCTCCGAGATGCGGCCTGTGTATTTCGTATAGGGACGAACTGAGACATGTGCGAGGAACCTACCCGACACTGATACAGGAGCCTGAAGGAAGTCTGCAGGTGACGAGGAGCTTAAGCAAAAGACGAAACCCCACTACCCATGATTAGTGCACATACCGAGTGCGCGAATATGACAATATGATCCAGTTCTCCAAGCATCCTCTAACTTGGTCGCTAGCGAAGGATATTGCGTAAAGAGTGAAATAAGGCTATCAAGATTTTTAGACTCCAGTCGGTCGTCACCGCGAATCACTTCGTGGAGTACATATGCCAGTTCCGAGACCGATGGTGAAAAAAATCCTCTGCTCTCGACCTTACCCTCAAGCTGCCGAGCCACTGCTTTATCCATCTCTTGATGCTCGTTGTCTGTGTAGGGCACAACATTTGCAGCAAGTGAAGAATGGGAAGAACCAGATGGAAGCTCATCCTCAACTTCCATAGGGGTTGAACTAGTGCGGTCGTCATCCATGATGATGATGGAGGTTTGGTGATGAAAACAGGGACAAAGTGGTGCACCAACAAAGCGTTACGCTTATATAAGCTAAAAACTCCTATTGCGACCACCGCCGCATCAGCATCATGATAGCATATAATCCCACACTGACCCATTTTCTTGGCTCTAATGTCTCCCTCGCTCGACCCCGCTCTGACCCCCGAGCTCTTTGATAGACTCAGGGAGCGCGTCGAGAACACGCTCCTTCATCTCGTCGAAAAGAACAGACACACTCGCTACGTGCGCGAATCTCCCGTATTCGCTGATTTCCGCACGGCGCTAGACGCCCTCGGCGATTCGAATGACGTGAAACCGCTCCTGGAGAGCTTCCGCACGACGACCCCTTTGACAGGTTATGACTCTTACGAACCCTTCATCAACAAGCTCGTCACCCCCGACGCTTGCGAAAAGGACGTCAAGGACATGTTCTCCCCCGGCCTGCCCTACTTTGTCGCCTGCTCTAGCGCGACCTCGGGCAAGAAAGCCAAACTCTTTGCCAAGTATCGTCATATGGCCAGATCGTCATTGCAAGACGTAGACGAGCACGCTAATCCTGTCTCCGCCCAGGAGGCAAGAACTGCGTCGTCTATTCTCTCACCTATCGAGAGATCATCCAAGTCGTGGACGACGAGAGAACCACCGTCGGACGCTTCCCTATCACCTCCATGTCGTCTGGCGTTATTCGCATGCAACATGGCATGGACGTTGACAAGGATCCCTTCTTCATCACCCTCACTGGTATGTTCCATGACCGCGCCATGCTCTCTCACTGACGCATCTGCCGTAGCACCCCGAGCTACATCCCCAATTGCGATCAGCTTCATTGTCGACTATCGATCTTTCCTTTTGATGCATATCGTGTTCGCCCTCGCCGACCCCCAGCTTGAGACCATCAACACCCTATTTGGTCACGTGTTTGTGGACATGATGTGCTACATGGAGGAGGAGTGGGATGCACTCGTCGATAGCGTCGAGACCGGCGTGCTACCGGACTGGGAAGGAACGAGCCACGTCCGCCAGTACCTCGAGGTAAAGCTAAACTCTTTACAAAGACACGCATTTACCTGTTGATCTACCAGCCAAAATTCTCGGCGAGACCAGAACGAGCTGCCCACCTTCGCGCCGTCGGAAAATCAACGGAACAGCCTGGGTGGCTCAAAAGGTTATGGCCTGGGCTCAACGTGGTCATCGGTATAGCGAGCGGTGTATTTTCCATCATCATTCCAAAGGTGCGCGCATTTATGGCTCCTTCCGCTCAACTCTCAACCCTCGTGGTAGATGCAGCACTATCTTGGCCCAGATGTCCGCATGTGGAGTCTGGGGTTCACCGCAAGCGAAGCCTACATCGGGACCGCGTTCAGTCCCACGGATCTCAGTCTCTTCAAAGCGACCAGCGATGACATTATCGAGTACCTTGACATGACCGGGCCGGAAACCGCCTCCAATTTGTCCTTTGCCGTACGCTCATTTCCTGCCGTACGTGTACCGTCGCGCTTACTCTCACATAGCACGAGGTCAAAGTTGGCCATCGATATGAAATCGTGGTCACAGCCCGCGATGGCTTGTGGCGATACCGCCTTGGCGATGTCATCGAAATCATTGGCTTTGATTCGATCGATGGTAGTCCCATTCTACGCTACATCGAACGTCGCGGGTACGCGTTTCTCCATCATGTCTGTCGGGCTGAGACGATTGCATGATATTAGCACCTTTGTCCGCGTCCGAACCGCATTGATCAGCGAGGAGGAGCTCGCGAGTGCTGTCTTCTCGGCGCAGGACGTGCTCGGATCCATCACGGAATTCACCGTGATCGTGGACGAACGAAAGGTGCCTTCCTCGTTGGTGTTTCTCGTCGAGATCGATGGCGAACTCTGTGAGACCGGTTTCTTTTCTTAGCGACTGGCATTCATTGATTTTAATGATTGGAACAGCTGCCTCGGCTCACGAAGCGCCGGCTCGAATCGAAGCAGCCCTCTGTCGCTCAAACGACAACGTCATGGGAATGCTCTACGATGGAAGGCTCGCGTCGCCAACCGTCCACGTCCTGAAACCAGGCACGTTCAGGGAATACAGGACGTTGAAGATCAAGGCTACCATCACGGGCACGGGTCAGGTCAAGGTGCCTGTCGTGCTCTGGGATCACGAGGCACAGGAACGGATGTTGCGGCGCGTCGAGCAAGTGATTGCGCGTCCGCAATCGTAACCCCACGCCGTGTGCCCGCCGCTTAAATTTATCGCCTATGCTATTCACACGTTATTCTGTGTACTCGGTACCATAGTAGCAATCTGATGTAGCCGTTGATATGGATATGGCTGATTCATGATGGAGGTCACCAAAGGTCCGTACCAATTAATCCCAGCTAATCCCATATACATCATGCCCGAGGATTTGTTCCGCGTGGTACCCCTGACAACGACCCCGCCGGGATTTAGTGGGGACTCCCTCGAGCTTGTTTCCTCCGTCCCGGAACCGTTCGACCTTATGCAGTGCCGACAGTCCAAGTAAGAAGAATGATCACGGACGCGTCGTCGATTTTTCGAGACTCTGGCGGTCTCGCGGAGTAGCCCTTGTCGGTGATCAAGCGTCCACTGGGAGGGTTAAATCCACTGCGACTTCATTGGTCACGCAATCCATAGATCCAAGTGACTTTGCCCCGATGAAGTTTGGAACTGGATCAAGTGCCAGGAGGTTGTCCTATTACTGTAGATGTAGATCTATTGTTTGTACCGAGAGAGATCCTGCGGGGTGGACAGAGAAACACGAGTGTCAAAGTTGACGCACCGCTGCATCGACAGGTCCTGTAAAAATTGAAACACGATGTCGAATTCTAGTGTATTACTGGACTATATCAAACGGGGCCGTCGAGTAGTCCTTCAAATCCCACCAATCTGACGATCGCGACCCTCGGGCAATCTTTGCAACTGACTCTTGCTCCGGGTCCTTGGGCGGCGCTTCGCGTACCACTCCCAAGCAAGACGGACGATCTCACCATCGGCGTCGTACGGTGTCGGGACCTCGCTGTATCCAGGTCGAGCGGTGGGATGGCGAACATAGACAGCAGAGCACGTTTGGAACGAGACCTCAGCATATGCAGGAAGGAAAATAAACGGAGAAGCGTATGGAGGAAGGTGGAACGGCGTGAGACCGTCGGGCGTTTTGGACAGCGTTACTTGCGCTTTGGCGGGAGGGCCGTTTTCACTTCCGTCGCTTTCCGATTCCTTGGGCGGTTTTGGCTCTTGTAAGAACCTAATTTCCGTGGGGTCCACGGAAACCATGTCGCCTGGAGCTAAGCGGGTGTTGGCATCCGAATGCTACTCGGGGGAAGATGTCAATATGGTAAATGGGCCTCTATGGGCACGGCGCGTACCTTCTTGCCATTGAGCAAGACATGGCCATGAATCACTAGTCTCCGCGCTTCGTACACACTGGACGCGAAGCAACACCTGAAGATGAACACGTCTATCCGTCGCTCGACTTCGGCCATCATCAAGCTTCCAACCGGCGCGAGGCCTTTTTCGTCTTCCTCCTTTCTCCTGCGTTCCGCTCGCTCGAGTTGCTCCGTCCGGCCGGCAAACTCGTCCAAAACCAGGCTAGCATTGCTTCTCGTCTGTAGGCGGGGACGCACGTCCGGGAGCGTAGCAGGGAGATACCATCGCTTGAACATTTTCTCAGGGATGAAGTCGCCATGGTAGGCACGTATGAGCGCCTTCGCTGTCCAACGTTGCTGGAAAAGGGTCCGGTTGGTCCGGCTGAAAGTTACATGTTTCTGTGCTACGAAAGCGCGTGCCCAAACGCTGTAAAGGTTGTCCAGTGACCAGCTCTGGTGCACGATTCAGTGTTCCTGTTGCAGATTGAGGCTGGAAGAGGGCGTACATACCATGCGAGGCAGGCACCTCTTGATGTTGAAGACATTTTTGTCCCTCATGGACTGCTCCTACCGTCGTTAGAAAAGGATCTCGGTGAGCTATGGAAATAGGCGTCGAACTTGGTGAAAGCCTAGCTGCCAAAAATTCTCACGCAAATTAATAATCGCTGCCCCCTCGAGTTGCAGGTGCCTGCCGCCTACTAATTAACCAGAACAGGGTACACGACGGGATACGCTATGACATGGATTTAATACTACTTAACCTGACCACCAGCGGGAGGAGTGAGACATTCTCGCTCGACGCATAGTACTGCACGCAATCTAAATGAAACTGCAATATCGGTTTGAGCAATAGCAATCGTCGGGGATAGATCACATTTACCTTGAACCTGAAAAGAGGCAAGTGAGATGGGTATTAATTAACGCGAGCATGAGCCACATACCAGTGGTTAAAGTTCGACTCAAATTTCTTCAGGAAATCCCAACGTTTGCCCATCGCTTGATCCCCGTCACCCGATTCAGCAGCCGAGAGTGCCTGTGATGCTGATTTCGTGAAGGAGGATGAATAAAGCGCGAACGTTGAGCATGTTACGATCATGCGTGAATATGCCTGTAGAATAACACGTCTGTCAGCAGGACCATCACTCGAAACAATTTCCACCTACCCTGAGCAATTTCGCGCTCGTCAACATACATTCCTTCAAACACGTATCCAAAAAATCGACATGATCCCTCAATAACTGGTCCACCGTCGTCACCTTTGCCAGTTTCGCCTCTAAAGAGCGCCAATTAGGCTCCAAGACCTCAAATGTTACAAAGGCCAATATCTGTTGAACAAATGCCAGCATTCGCGCGCGAAGAAGTAGAACGCGGAGTCTCCATTGCTCGAACTCGGGATGGTTAGGAACGGATTTGCGCCACGTTGTTGTTTTCTGCTCAATCCACATCGAAGCGAGCGACTGCTCGACGTTTTTGAGGTGCAGGAGGAACCGGAAAAGCAGTTGATAACGTAGGATGGTCTTGCGTGAGATTACAAGGGAGAGGGGGAATTTCACTGTATAGTCGAGCGCGAGGGCTTCAATGGCTGCAAAATGTGAGATTACGAGTGGCCACGTATGTCCTTGGAAGCCTTACCTAGCATCGGCTTTTTCTCGTCCTTGTCCTTATCTCGGTCCTTTTTGGCATCTTCCTGCCCTGCACTGTCGGGCACACCTTCCCCGTCATCGCCTCCAATGACTCCGCTCACACTGATAACTTTCAACAGCCATTCATACAGCCCCGTGCCGGCGATACTGACTTTTACGTCCTCTCGAAACGGTGCGTCTTCACTCGTGAGTGCAAGGTCAAGTAGACTTTGCAATTTTACGATGCTGGCCAATTTCGCGGGTTTTTTAAGCTCAGTGTGGGCGAGGTCGAGTAGATGTGTAAGGAAAGAGGATTGCGACAAGAAAAAGTATCGTTTTAGGGAGCGTAAACGAGGAATCAGTTGTTGATCCCGTAGCAAAAGCTGCAGTAAGGTATGGTTAGCGTGTGTGTAGGCGTCTTCCACGAATTTGTACAGCCTGAGAAACAATCGGTTATGAGAGGAGATGCATGGTATAAAGCTTACTTTTGGTCATCCATGGAGAGTTGTTGTTCGTTCGCTTGATATTGGCTTGCCCGCAGTTCTATACCGCATTCACGAATAACATTTAGATATTTACCAGCGAGAAGGACCTTGTATTTCCACCCCTCGAGCGATGGAGGAATACATGCACCGCCTGGCAGTCTACCACCCGGAGTCCTTGGTGGTGGGACACCGGCATGCTGCCGTTTCGACGACGATGTCGAACCGTCACGTAGCTATACACGGTAAGCAGACATGAAGAATAGCAAGCAACACCCCGACTGACTCACCGTGTAACGCCTTTCCCAATACTCGTCTGTGTAATCCACCTCCAAAATACCCTTGCTGATAAATTTGCTCTCTTTGACACAGAACTCCTCGTACGGATCGTGCAACCTTCCCGTCGTTATCCATTCACGAAGCATTTGCGCATACGGAATCCCGGCCGCGCTCAACAATGTACCGTACACTTTGCACGCTGTTGGGTCGCCGGACATGCTTTGCATCCGTTCGTAGATAACGGAGAGCACCTCTCCGCCTTTAACGGGCACAGCGGCACCCGTCGAGGCTTTGGTAATCTCAGAAAGCACAGCTTTCAGCTTCGCACCACCTAGACCGAGAGCTTCATCTCGCGCGTCTTGCTCTTCATCTGCTGAGGATGAGGAAATGGAAGAACCCTCATCATCATCGGTGTTGGTTAGCTCTAGGACCAGTTGATAGATTAAGGAAAGTGTGTGGACAGTCGGGTGAATATAGAACCAGAGCTTCTGTAGAGTGAACTGTGGGGATGTATTAAACGCGTGCTCCAACTGGGATAGAAGGGTCTGGTATTCCTACATGACAAAGCAGGCGTTAGAATGGCTCCTTCAAGGCTTGACAACGAACCTTCAGCATGTCCCGGATAGCGGCACAGAGCGCGTGATTAACGAGGCCGAAGTCCAGATGGCTCCGACTCTCAACAAATGCAGATACGGCCGTGTAGTAGGTACCAAGTGGGAGGACGCGTTCAGTCAGGTCTCGGAGGGACGGATCTGAGGAAAACACGTCGGTTAAATGGTACAATGGGGAGTCTCCCCTGACCTGAACCTCGCTGTTACGAGGGCGCAAAACTTACCCAACGGCGATGATACGATAAAGCGGATCCCTTGCAGAGGATCATCATCCTCTGGCGAATAATCTGGATGGTAAGTCACATGCGTGCCTTCAATACCCTGCAGTGTTTGAGTCGATCTTACAGGGTCACGGCCGAGGTCCATCACTCACCATCAACACATACAATAGATCCTCCAGGATGATAGCCTCCTGTATGTCGATAGGGAGATGATCCAATATATCCTCTCTTTCTTTTCCCTTGCTCCTTGGAGTGGGATTCGTTGCACCCACACGAGAATTTAGCGGTGCACGGACAAACGAAGTCTCGGCAATGAATGACGACTCATGACCTACGGATCGCCATGAATGGTGGCACCTAAGGACAAAGCTGCCGAAACACGCACTTTTTCCACGGTTTTCGCGCGAATTATACACACGAGGATCGATCTCTTCGTCAATATCGTCACTTAGTCGTCTGTTCCTCCTGACAGACGCGATTGTACCCGTGATCTACATCCATCAAATGTTGGTAATGACCAGCGAGCTGATTAAAAGAGATGGCATACCTTGGTGTACTCCTTGGCGGATAACGTGAGGTTGTTCTTTCGCGCCGGACGTGCTCTGGGGGTGTATGGGTCCATGATGTTGGTCGGAGGGTAAAACGCGTGAACCAGATTGGGAAGTGTGAGAAGACAGTACGCCTCCGATATGTGGCTGTGCAATAACTTTGTATTGTTCAATCCGTACTATCTGCTGGCAGTCCAGACGTCCAAGTCCCAACTACTATTTGTTACTTGAATTCGGACTCTATATAATACTCAGGCAATTTTCTAGGTAAGAATACGAACAGTGGGTGTCATCCGTTGAACTGTGCCTAGCAAAGATCATCAACATCTGGACTGATGAGTTGGGTCGAGCCCCATTATATATCTCCTTGAAACTCAGACTGAACCAGATTCCCAATTGTTCGAAGACACGCAGCAAATTTAGTCGCTGCTCGCCCGACGACGAGGTCTCTTCATCAATCTTAGACTCTCACTCACGAGATCGGAGATCTCGACTTCCCTCGCATCCTTGACTGAACTTCGAGGGAAGTCTATCTTAATTTACACAGCGTTTGCCGTTCTTGGAGTAACCATTCGATACATAGAACACACAACAACTTGAATGGTGAGAGGATACTCACCTCGATGATTGAGACTATACTTGTTGAGCTTTATTAAGCTTTTTGCATTGCCCGGTAATTTGGGTCAGGTGAAAGTGATCCCCGGACGTTGGGCCCCTCAAGCTCCTGACAACGTGCTTCATCTTGCACTCTCTCCGAATCACAGAGCCAAGTGTATCGCTGGTCGTCCGATGTCGTGAAGTAGTATGCTCTTCCCCCCTTCCCCACTTGTGATGAAGGTCTCCTTGAATTTGATTAATCATAGCAACCAAGTATTTTGCATTCTATCCATAACCACCATTGAAATTGCAAGCCTATCTGGGTCCACGTATGATGCAACCGTGTTAATACAGAGGCGAGCCATAGTATCGTGAAAACGTCGACTTGTTGTCTACGCTGCAGATATCTAGATCTGATCCAGAACAGAACAAACGGGAATTATAAAGTGAAAAGAAGAGTAGAGGGTCCACAAAACAGCCAAAAAGCAGTTACCATCCAAAGACTCTAGCAAACAAAAAGATCTGTGTGTCAGTCCCGGATATATTATTCGCGGTGAGTTAGAAAGGACGCACTCCTCATGGAACTGGATGCCACCAATGGCCTTCTTTGAGTTAACGTCGCAAGCCCTCACAGCGTGAGCCACGTCCTGGGAGAGACCAACTGGGGCGCAAACAGCCACAAATGCACCGTGTGCGCCGCAGTCGTTGCTCATCATGGACGTGACAAATGCGTCCAGTACCTTCTCAATCTTCGGACGCCCAGGAGTGAGGGTGATGCCCGGTGGGAGTACAAATCCTTCAAATAGAGGGGTAGTAGCACGAGTATAGAATACTGAGACCCGAAGTCTAGCGGGACTACTTTGAGATACAAGTGCAGCGAGGAGAGGAATAAAATTTTCCAATGCAGCTGGAAGAGCAGCTCCGAGTCAGCCAATACACAAAGGTGGACGAAAGACAAACCTGGGTCAGTAATGCTCCAGATGACATCGATAATTTTAGCCCTGCTTCCGTCACCAGCCAGCACGAGATCTTGAACCGCAGACAACGCGAACGTCACGCCACTGCCCCCAACAACGAACATTGCTCCTGAGTAGTTCGAAACCGTGGTATTACCGGCGACCCCGCCTGTCAAGTCCACAACTTAGTTTCAACGACAGAGCTGAGCGATTCAGAGACATACCATATGGTCCTTCGACCATCACTTTGACCCTTCTCCCGGGCTCCTGACCTTGCTCACCAGATACATTTGTCTGCGCCATCTCGTACAGCTTTCTCGTCCAATTTCCAGTCCTTTTGCACATCAGAACCAAGCCCTCCTCCGTGCTGGTTGCGCTGGAAATAGTGAACGGGTGTACTTCGGTCATCCCCCAAAGACCCATGGCGGTGGAAAGGATGCGCAGACGAACATGTTGGCCGGCGCGCCAACCAGTGTTCAGGGAAGGAATATCTACTCGAGTGAGTCCCATCTCTGGGATCGTTCGAAGAGTTGCAGTGGTAAAGCGGGTCTTAATGGTACGGACAATATGGTCAAGTCCATAGACAACGGAACCCGCGATAACATAAGGGACACAAGCCTGTTGATGGTAATACGCCTACAGTACAGCAGCGGTCAGCTGTGCAAGTGGAAGCGGGTTTAAACCACCTACAGCGAATAATGTTACAATCGAACCCACGACATGCGTCCCGAAGAAGAGGTTGTAGGATTTTGTCCGTACGCATTTTATCGAGAAGAAACCAAGGAGATCGAAACAGATTAGAGTGACCATGCCCCAGCGAACATACGGCTGGGAAATATTCTGTGAGACGCTGCCCGCCAAACTCCATTGGTATACTGTGAAAACACACACAAGACCGATCTGAGATGAACTTTGCCCATGTGCGTGATTAGGAGTAACGACATACTAAAACCGATGGCATGGACATTTGCCCCAATCACCATCAAGCGTCCAACATGACGGTGAAGATAATTGAGCTGGGTGGAATGTTAGCTCAAATGCTCTAGGTTTGAATCAATTTTACATAAATACGAACCTTCTCATACCCAACACCGACGAGCAGCCCAATTATATTGTTCTTCGTAGCGAAGGCATACACAAAGGGGATCTGAGACGCAATGACCCATCCAAGGTGATCGGGATTGGAGAATGGGTTTGATCCATCAAACGCAGCGTAAAATACTGCGGCAGTGTATCCCACCATCAAGACGACCTGTACAATAGTGTAATTCTCAAGGACGCGATATTGCATGAAACTTGCTGCGGGGTGTCGGAGCGAGAAACACATAGGAAAGTGCCAGGGTTGTTTGAGCGGCGCAGCCGATTCAAGTGTGGGGGTGGAATATTCCAGCCGTCCTTTCTCTTGGGATTGCAGCGCCATTCCTGAAGGAGACCTGTATGTCCTGAATTGCGTGGCGGAGCGTAGGAAATATCCATGGAATACTTCGGAACGATTATTCGCAATGTACACCAACGCACGTGGAACATTGAATAAGGAAAACGCGAGGATGACGGTGAGGATGAAAATATCCAAGTCACACACCAAGGTGCTGTCGTCCACGGACATGATTGTTAGAATTGTTGTTTTAGTTGGATATCTGAAGAGGAGAGGGGCGAAGGGGTTTGAAGAGCACTGATGAGTGAGTAGTAGTAGAATCGGACCAGAAGACTACCAGTAGTATTTGAAACCGAAGATCAACGACACCCGGAACAACAAGGGGAGGATGGAAGGGTAGATGGCGCTGGCTGTTAGGAGGCGCAAAGAGATAGGCGTTATGGGTGACCTTTTATGTGAATCCGAGTCGCCAAGGTGGCATGCCAGCGGTGCTGTCACCCAAACCAAGGAAAACATGCACATGGTACCTGATGAAATCATCACAAAAAGTGGATGTTATAGCCTTGTCGGATAATTGCCTCCAGTGCAATTATTCCATGGACCGCCAGGGAAACGGTGTCTAGATCTGCTCGATTCGATGTCGAGATGTCGACGTTCGCCCGAGTTCATCGACAACCGAGCCCGGGGGCTGAGTCTTGATTCTTGAATGACATACTACTAGACGATTGGAAAGCCTGATACCCGAGAATGGCAGTGGTTGTAGGCCCAGGATCTTCGGGCCACTACGTCAAAATCTAAACAGTCGAGCCAGAAAGCTCCGCGGGGGGCGTCGCGACGATCCGTATCTGGTCGCGGTGTAGCAATGGCCCCATGACAATCAGAAAGCGCTGGGAATTCAAAGTACGATTCGAGGTATGTGCATAGTAAAAAGATGTGCCCGTTCCTGACAGGACCTGACACTGGTTTGATCCCGTTCTTGGGAAACTACTTAGCTGGGATTCGGAACTTTGTCTCACGAGATTTTTGCGTTTGGTGCGACGAAAGGAATTCGTGGACTCGAGTTTGTTCCCGCGTTGCGTCGCTACTTATCGTGGGCGATAAGGCTCACAGCAGGTAATCTGGGAGAAGTTAGTAGTGGAAAACTCCGAGTGGTTATATGATACGCAAATTCAACGTTATAAGTATTCAACCCCAGCCTAACCTGAGCGACGCCACTCGGGGTTTTCCGTCCCAGCAAGTCCCTCACACTCAAACTTGAAGCGGCGGTGGGTAGAAGCGAGAAACGTCAATTACCCACCGTAGTCTGGGGCTCCGCGACAAGCACTCGACTGGCGGGGACCTTCTGTGCATGATGACTGGCAGCAAACACCTTCTGACTGCGAACAACAACAATAATGTGCATTGTGCAGTCGCCATCACCAAAAATTGGGTCGCGTGCGAGCGCCAGCACAGTTTCCAGTGCGACTTGGCAAATGCTTGTACCCCAAACCAGCGAGCAGTCCTAGACACCTCAGATTAAGTGTACGAAAAGGTACGGAAGCTTGATACACATATATTCACCCTGTTGATTCTTGAATGTGCAGAAGCTCGAAGTCAATCCTGAGGCGCTCAGCTGTCATATTGCCTGCAGAGGGCTCAATGTCTGGTGATTGAGCTAACGGGGACGAGCGATCTGATATATAGGACATATGTAGATATGCAGCATCATATGCTCATAAGGCACGGTTGTGACTCCTCTGACGGGGACCTCAGTGGGACCTCACTCTGTCTATTAATTAAGGTACCATCAAGAAGGCAACCAAAAAGCTCACAGCATTCATAAAATCGGTTTCTATCCACTCACCATTGGTTTTGAACAAAGCTGGGTTGCACAACACAATATTTTTTTGCACTATCCTGTACTACTAGTATGTATCCATCCACTGTTTTTTTCTTGATGGCCCGTGATGCGTCGCAGATACCCTGTCGTCTTCAGAACTCGGCGACCTCACAATGCGCCCATTGATGACTCGTGCTTGGACATAACCCGGAACTTCTTGCGTCGAAGACCATCCGATGCTATGATCGCGAGTGGAAATTATATCTAAATGAAATCATTGACATACACACCAACCGCAAGGAATTCGCTGCCATCAAGCAAGAACTAGCTCACGCTATGGGAGTTACTCCAGAGACTTATCACCAACTTCCGGCCAGAGGATCTGGGAGTGTGGGAGAAACTGGTTAGCATTGAGACACAATACAATGGTGGATGAGGATATTGTGTGCCCCCTGATCGGCTTATTCTCGGGCGACATTGCACCTCGCTACGGGTTGAGGAAAACAGCGCTCGGCGCTATTAGAAAACATGTGGCTCGCTCCGGAGATGTAACTGCCATCGCGTGGACAATTCTGCTCTTCCAAACTCCCTAGCTGTCTACAGCCAGATATCATATAGCCCGCGGCACATGGAGGTCAATGATCATACGTGGAACAGCTGCGTACTCGATTGGCACTGTAGGACATCGTGGCGTTCTACTACCAAGTCATCCTGCTCCTCGAGTAACCTTCTCGAACCGTTGTTTACAGTTCCCAAGGATTGGAGTACAAGAACTAATTAGTAGTCAGGGGAAGATTTATCGCGCAATGGTCCCGTTGTTCGGCAGAGTGGAACTTAGGACTGCGGATGGGTTCATGTCGGACGGCGAATGGGATGCTGAGTCCAATGCGGACTCGCCGGGCGACGGCACTGATGATGCTTCGGCGCCAGCTTCTTCCTTACATGGTGAGCCTTCAACGTTTCGACACGGGTGGACAGCTCTACACAGGCGTTGCGGCTGATTGCCTGACTCGAGTGTCCATTCAACGCGCTCTTACTTGAGCGGTGGTCAAATAGCCAATACAACCTCGTCACTGCTGAGCACGACATCATAGTTCCGGGAGTCCCGAAGATATCCAGGTGAAGGTGTTGGAGATCGTTTGCTTGGGATGGAGTATGTCCCCTCATCCGCTCCTTTTCTTTGATCACAATCTTCGATCGAGTCCTATCGTCTTGCTTTCTCGCCGTTTCGCCTCATAGACTAGAGATTAGACGGTCACAAACAGTTGAAAACAGACGTAAATTGCCGACTAGTCTCCCATTCCAGAAAGCTTTTTCCAATGCGGGCAGGCCACCGGTGGGGTCCCTGAGGGAAAGGTGTTTTAGTTGGCGTGGACCGACCCCTTCCTCGGTCCAAGCGACTCCATCCTGTCCGGGATCTCATCCCATCGTAGCGCGACCACCAAAATAGAGTCGGTAATCCGCGAGAGGGAAGTCACAGTGTAAAGTCTTCGGACGAACGGTGTTATGTAAGCGATATGTTTCTTTTTCTTCCGACATGCCCTCACCTGCCGCTCGTCTCCACCTTGTTCGCCCTCGCCGTTCGTCGCACCCACCGCTCCACGCCCGTTCTCGATATCTCATCTCGACTCCTCGCAGCTCATATCCCACTCAGCAAGTTGGTTTCCGTTCTGGGTCGGAAGCGCTACGTGCTTCGCCCACACTCCTCCATTCGCATTCCTTTTACTTCCCCGTCATCTTTTGTCAATACACTTATTTACAAACGATCTGTCCTTTGATCGCGTTTACCGAGCGACTTCCAAAGATAATAAATTTATTATAATCCTGTCTGGGTCCACGTATAATGCAACCGTGTTGATACAGAAGCGACCCATGTTACCTTAAAACCGGACTTGTCTGTCTACGCTGCAGATGAATGCAGTCACCTTTCATACAGATCTCATCCTGAACAGAACAAACAGGAATTGCAAAGTGAAAAAGAAGAGTGGTTTCCGGAATGAGTGTCCAGCAAACAAGAAAATTTGTGTCAGTCCGTGTCATTGGTGGTGATTTAGAAAGGACGCACTCCTCGTGGAACTGGATGCCGCCAATGGCTTTCTTTGAGTTAACGTCGCAAGCCCTCACAGCGTGAGCCACGTCGTTGGAAATACCAACAGGGGCGCAAACAGCCACAAATGCACCATGTGCACCTCTGCCTTTGCTTATCATGGCCGTGACAAATCCGTCCAGCAGCTTCCCAATCTTCGGACGCCCAGGAGTGAGGGTGATGCCTGGTGGGAGTACAAGTCCTTCAAATGGAGGGGCAGTAGCACGAGTATAGAATACTGAGACCCGAAGTCTAGCGGGACTCCTTTGAGATACAAGTGCAGCAAAGGAAGGGATAAAATTTTCCAATGCAGCTGAAAGAGCAGCTCAGCCCCTTGGAAGCATACACAAAGGTGGACGAAAGACAAACCTGGGTCAGTAATGCTCCAGATGACGATAACTTTAGCCCTGCTTCTGTCACCAGCCAGCACGAGGTCTTGAACCGCAGACAGCGCGAATGTCACACCACTGCCCCCAACTACGAACATTGCCCCTGAGTAGTTCGGAACCATGGTGTTCCCGACGCCGCCTATAAAATCCAACTTAGTTTCAATGACAGGGCTGACGATGCAGGGACGTACCATATGGTCCTTCGACCATCACTTTGACCCTTCTCCCGGGCTCCTGACCTTGCTCACCAAATGAATTCGTCTGCGCCATCTCGTACAGTTTTCTCGTCCAATTTCCAGTCCTTTTGCACATCAGAACCAAGCCTTCCTTCGTGTTGGTTGCGCTGGAAATAGTGAACGGGTGTACCTCGATCATCCCCCAAAGACCCATGGCGGTGGAAAGGATGCGCAGATGAACATGTTGGCCGGCGCGCCAACCAGTGCTCAGGGAAGGAATATCTACTCGAGTGAGTCCCATCTCTGGGATTGTTCGAAGGGTTGCAGTGGTAAAGCAGGTCTTGATGGTACGGACAATATGGTCAAGTCCATAGACAATGGAACCCGCGATAACATAAGGGACACAAGCCTGTTGGTGGTAACACGCCTATAGTACAGCAGTCAGTTGTGTAAGTGGAGGTGGGTTTGAACTACCTACAGTGAACAACGTTACAATCAATCCCACGACGTGCGTCCAGAAGAAGAGATTGCAGGATTTCATCCGGACATACTTTGTCGAGAAGAAACCGAGGAGATTGAAACAGACTAGAGCGATAGTGCCCCAGAGAACATACGGCTCGACAATCTTTTGAGAGATGTTGCCCGCCAAACTCCATTTGTATACTGTGAAAACACACAAGACCAATTTGAGATAAACTTTGCCCACATGCGTGGTTAGGAGTAATGACATACTGTAACCGATGGCATGGACGTTAGCCCCAATCACCATCAAGCGTCCAACATGACGGTGAAGATAATTGAGCTGGGTGGAATGTTAGCTCGAGTGCACCAGCATTGAATCGATTTTAAACACGAACCTTCTCATACCCAACACCGACGAGCAGCCCAATTACATTGTTTTTCGTAGCGAAGGCATACATAAAGGGGAGCTGAGACGCAACGACCCACCAGCACGATTGGGCTTGAAGAATGTTTTTGATTTGTAAAACGCAGCGAAAACAACTGCGGCAGTATATCCCGCCATCAAGAAAACCTGTATAATAGTGTGTTTCCCAAGGATGCGATACTGCAAGAAACTTGCTGCAGGGTGTCTGAGCAAGAAATACATAGGAAAGTGCCAGGGTTGTTTGAGCGGCGCAACCGATTCAAGTGTGGGGATGGAATCTTCCGGTTGCCCTTTCTCTTTGGATTGCAGCGTCATTCCTGCAGGTGACCGGTACATCCTGAATTGCATGGCGGAGCGTAGGAGATATCCATGGAATACTTCGGAATGATTATTCACGATGTACACCAACGCACGGGGAACATTGAATAAGGAAAAGACAAGGATAACGATGAGGATGAAAATATCCAAATCATACACCAAGGTGCTGCTGGACATGGGCATGATTGTTAGAATTGTTGTTGCAGGTGGATGTCTGAAAAGAAGAGGATCGAAGGGGAACGAAGAGCACCAACGAGCGGGGAGTAGTAGAACCGGTCCAGAAGACTTTCAGTAGCCTTTGAAACAGAGGATTGACAACTCCCGGAACAACCAGGGAATGAAGCAAGGGCAGATGGCAGTGGCTCTTAGGATGCGCAAAGAGATAGGCATTCTGGGTGACCTTTTATGAGAATCGGAGTTGCAGTGATGTGCCAGAAGTGGTGTCATTCAAGCCAAGGGATATAGCACCTGATGAAATCAACCGAAAAAAAATGGATATAATACTCTTGTCGGAAAATTGCCTCTAGTGTGATTATTCCACGGACCAAGATCAGGAAACAGAGTCTAGATCTGCTCGATTCGAGGTCGAAATGTGAATACACCGCGACAGTAGAATCGTCCGTTCGCCCGAGTTCATCAACAACCAAACCCGCGGGGGCTACAGCGTTGCGGGGGGCTGAGTTTTGAATCACATACTGCTAGACGGCTGGCAAGCCTGATTCCCGAGAAAGGCAGTGGTTGTACGCCCAGGAACTTCGGGGCTACTTGATCTGAACAGTCGAACCAGAATGTTCCGAGGGGGCGTCGCGACGATCCGGATCCGTCGCGGTGTGGCATGACAGTCTTTACACACAGAAAGTGCTGGGAGTTCATAGTAACCTGTATGCATGGAAGAATCTGCTCCCCCGGCCAAGATGCCGCTTTGGTTTGTCTTGGGAAATTAGCTGGGAACTGCCAGTGTAGGGGTATTGATAACAGTCACCCTCAGGCTACCGTATCAACATCTTGCATGTAACTCCAATTGGATTGGTACCCTGGACCCGCGCAGTGCACTTACTATCTGCATCCTCAACTCCACTAGGATTGTAGACTCAGTTTCCGACCTCGGAGTAGTGCCACGACTTTGTGATATGAGGGTGGCGACTACCCTGCGAGCGCACGTCGGCCGAGATGTTCAAACCTGCTAGTGTGTGGCACCACGGTTGTGTTGCAGTTACGCAACGTCCGACTTGACCTGGGACGGCCATTCTAGTACGATACCCGATGTCGGCTCGCCTGAAAAGTGACAACTCCCAGGCAGTTTCCCACCCTGATGGGGTCGTTATCTGATAAGCCAGGGCGACTCATCATGGTTTGTCCCTGAGTTCCAAGGAAATGGCTGTCCGGGACAAACATGCACCACCTGGCACGATCACTGCCATGATGCGACGAACAGAATAATGTCCGCATGGATGTGGCCAAAAGTAGTTCGTCAACAACAATTGTATCGCCAGGAAGTTACATAGTGTATTGTACACCGGATGTCAACATGGGATATTATATTTGGAACTTGGCGCAACGAATTGGATCAGTACAAGGAAGTTCAAGTTTGTGCTCTAAGAGACCCGGCTGTAATGGGTTCCGTTGGGGTAGTTGCAGTGTCCTTTGGTGATTGGAAGAGGTCGTGACGAGTCGTAAAGTAGATGGTGAAGAAGTAGTAACGTGGGTCTTTTTAGTTGGAGGAACCGACTCCGCCGTACGTGGGTTGGGGAAATTGGCCCACGAGCGGTGAAATAGCGTCGAAGCAAGGAGACGAATCACAGGCGTTAACGACATCCTGTTTCGCCCATCTGCTTGCTGCACGTAGATTTTTTCCGTTGAGAAGTAGGATCAGGGCCGTGGGGAACCCGATGCAACTGATGCAGGCCAACAATAAGCTGGCGTTACGGGTGCCGAAATGAGTGTACAAGGGAATACCCAGGCTAGGGAAGATCGTGGAAACGGCGTTACGAACAGCGCAGTTCGCGGCGATTACGGAGGCCGATTGGGTTGGATAGAGGTCAATGTAGTAGTTGAGCAATGACAACTGCAGAAGAGTCATCCCCATTCCCACTGGAACACCCGACAGGACTGGAACGAGCCAGGGGACGTCTGGGCGGGCAGAAAGCGCGAACCAGAACATGCCAACTGGTGTGAAGAGCGATGAGAGCGAAACACCCGGAAGACGCCCTTCTGGCGAAATCTCTCTTTTCCCACCAGACTGGACAATGATTGCATGTTGGCGAGCTTCGTACTGGGGTTTGAGGATATAAAAGTAGATAAGGACACCAAGGAGGTTTCCCAGCCAGGGTGCAATGAATACCAAGCCAGCCTGTTGACGAGACATGGAGTAATGCCACTTATAGACGTGCGGGTACGCCTGATAATGATCAAGTGTGAGATGGGTGAAGAGGGAATTATTACTCAATAAACCTACTTCGAGAAGCAGAAACAAGAGGCCATAGACGAATGCGTGATAGAGTGTTGTCCAAGTGACAATTGGCTCACGTCGAAGCATTGCTGAGTAAAGTGAGCATCAAATTAAACCAGTCGAATCGAAATCAACTTACTGATTGGGGTCGAAAGCGCTTTTCCCAAGATGCCAGATGGTTGAGCGGGACTACGACCTTTGGGAACATCCAATCCTTGTTCTCGGGAAATCCTTCTCCCTATGGCATTTATTTCAGTTTCTGGAAGACAGATCACCACAGCCGTGATGATCGCAGCCCACGCAGCGATACACCCCATCAGCCAGCGCCAGTGAACAATGGTACCAAGTAGTGATGATGGCACAGGACCGATTGTAGGTGCACCTTGGAGAACAACCGTGAATAGGGCTACAAGCGGGCCTCGCTCGTCGGGACTAAACATGTCCGCAAGAGAGCCACCGTATAAGGCGAAAACAGCAGACCCGATAAAACCTGCCAATGCACGACAACCCAACAAGGTGACCATCGTCGGAGACAACGCGGCAGCCAGGGAGAAGACTACGACAAGTCAACAAGTACCAACGACCAACCGCCAAGGAACTTACAGACGAAACCTACAGATGCACCAATGTAGACAGGCCGGCGGCCATAGAGCTCACTCAAGGGGCCACCGATCAGAGGTCCAAAAATTGAACCCTGACAGGATATCATCAAGGGGGAAACGCTTCAACAACACAAATGCTTACAAAGTTGAAGAGGCCGACACCGAGCGTTGCAATGAAATCTGTTGTCTGGAAGTGCTCTTGGATTTGCTGCTGCATGCCTGACTATAACCAAGTCAGGCACAATGGTGGATCACAGATCAAGTCGTCCGCTCACATAGAAGGTGACAGAAACATCACTGAAGGGCAGATTGTGAGTCCTCGGGCAATATAACGAACGAAACAGAACACCGACATAGGTGCAATCAAGTTCCATATCACAAGGGCGATCATCCATCGTCGCCACTTACTCCATTGCCGGGGATCATGCTCGAAGGTCAACACACACGACGGTACCTGGGACATGTATGCGGGCAAGAGCGTCGAAGGATGGATTGCCACATTACTGGGTAGATTTTTATACTCGCAGAGATACTCGCAACCTCAGGGAGCCCCTTCGAGTAAGAGGGTAGCCGAGCGAACAGTGTCCGAGAAATTTTCCATCAGTAATGGAGCTTCGAGTCACAATGGGCCACATCTCACTCACGTACCAATAAGTCTGGTTACACCAAGACGAAAGCAGAAGGATCCTGACCACGCAAACCGCATTCGTTTTTTTTTTCCATTCGATCGCTTGTGGAACGACGTAATCGGCTGCACTACGGTGCACAGTATTCGCCATATGTACGCAAATTTGGTACGGACCGCAGGAGGAGTATGAGAGAATCCGAACCTCCGAAGACCGAGGGTGTGAAAACGAGTATTTTGACTCAGTGATTAGATCTTAGATCCGGTTATATTGCCGCATCTATCCGACGACTTACCGACAGTTGGGGACCACCTGTCCATGTCAATGGCGCCTGCCAGTGAGCAGGCACCTTTCCAAATCTCCACAGCAAAATCGAGCAATGACCACTCTGCTCGAAAATCATACAGTAGCATCATGTTATATTCCCCTGCGATTGAGTCACAGTCACAGCACCAGGTACCGCCTCATTCTGGCCCATATTCTTGGACAAATGGGGTAGAGGCGCCAAGTTGTTTTTTTAGGGTGGCCAGTCATGCCCTGGCGCCCCTGCCCAACCGCTGTCAGCGACATTCAGTGCCGGTGGCTACACAACGATACAGGTACAGGGACTTCGCTTGAAGTTGCGCCAGCGATTCGAAATCCAAGAATTGGTCGCGCAACTGAGTAGTGACTGCCCACCTGCGGAACTAGTTCATAGTCTAACGACTTAGGATTTCACATCGCGCACTCTTCTTGAATGATAATGGAGAATTAATGATTGCAGGAACGACAGGAATCCGAAGATTTGGATGAGTTTTGGTCAAGATCTGTGCTCCATTTCCCTATTGAACCTGGAAACCTCCGAGGTCGACTCTTGTCGAGTTCTGTCATCGTATACCAGTTCAAACAAATATGTTGCTACTGAGATGATCTCGGAACTTACAAGTAGATGGTTACCGTCCGTCTCCCAAACCACACGATATGAGATGTCACTATGTCTCGCGGGGGTCACCATGTCCAATGGCAGTATGAACGGCTATCCTCATATTTTGTGTTAGCGAGATCTTGAAAGAGGGCTAGTAGATAATGGCTCAACTGGTCACATACTACATGTCGTTGATCTCTACATAGTAGTTTAGGGCTTGATCATCTTTCAACATTTGCCACTGTAACGGCAGCCTTCTAGAACGCCGCTAGTGTAATATGATGGGGATTCAAATATCCGGATTGCACTTGAATGGCCCTCGCTCTAGGACCTAAGGGACTGGAAATCAACTGGTCACCGTTACTGCTGGCAGATCGGACTAGGGACTCACCAGGACACCATGAGCTATCAGCACAGGCTGGGTTGGTTTACTGTAATGACAATTAGGAGCGGCATTCACATTTTCCGTATCTGTTGGTCAGAATGGAAGAGGACCACTGGCACGTGTACAAAGACGCCGCCAGCCGCATCACAGTCGTCCAGATAAGTTCGGTGGTGATCGATGACTAATCATGACTTGAACTTTTTGACAATGACATCGCGTCCCCAGTTGACTCGTTTAGTTTCTGTTACTACATATCTATGAATTCGACTTACATCCCATCTCAACTGGTTTCCAACGTGGACGCTTTGGTTTAAACGGGGTAGAACACCAGGGCACGTTTCAAACACGTTGCCGCCATCACCCTCATCTCCGATATTGCCTTGCGGTTGGTACATACTTAATGGGTTCGGCACCCAATCTTGGACGTTTCCATCCCTTCCTTATCGCCTGGTAGCTATAATTATTCTGCACGGCCATCGAGGTGGGCACGATTCACACTCTCTTTCAGCCCTTACTAACAGGTTTTCTCGTCTCCGTGTCCAAGTGCAACGGGCCATCGACTCGCTCTTGGGACTTTCTACTGTCGGTGTTCCTTTGCCTTCTCCATTTTCTCTACGTGTCATCGGACGGCTCTGATCCGTCTGATCCATCCATCTGTTCCCTCTTTTTTTGTTGCTCTTCCTTGCGCTTTCACACTCTTTTGGAAGCACTGCGCGCACTCCATCTTTCAGGTTCAGTGCTGCTATCTATCCTCTCTTAACAGCGATACTTCCCCATTTCGAGGACTCTGCTAGATCCAAGAATGGCCGTTGACGCTTTCAACCTCGTCTTACACATCAACATCTTCCTCGCCACCCTCGTTACCGTGTTCGCACTTTCAACGCTCCCTCGTGTCCTTGCACGTTTCTCCTCCGCAGCAGAGTGGAGGCATGGGCATATTCTCCGCTCAACACGCCTTGGGAGCGGGCGTCTTCGCGGACTGCAATACCCACGCGGTTCACAGGATCCAGCGCCGTCGAATGAAAAAGAATTATCGCCGCAAGTGGCGGGTCATGCCTCTTCCTCGGGGCACGGAGGTCTGCCAGACGGTTTCATGTCTGAAGAGTCGCATACGTACGTTTCCCACACGAATCTCCTCCGGCATGCCTCTACGCGCACTTTGGGCTCGGTCTCGAAGCTTCCCCCGCACGTCCGCGCATGGTCTGCGACACTCCCGCAGATGGGAGGCTTTTTACGACACCGGCTCGATGCCGGGTTCAGCTTGGGCCAGGCGCTCATACTGGGGCTGTACGCAGCCATTCTTGTGTATGCCTCGTTCTTAAAGAGCAACCCGTTCGAAGATCCGGTGAGGACGGGCATTGTAGCAATGTCGCAGATCCCGATCGTGTATATACTTGGGACGAAGAACAACATCGTAGGAATATGTGTAGGGATGGGATATGAGAAAGTGAGTCCGAGTCCGTTAGTGGATAGTTTGTGCTCTCGTAGTGTTTGTGCATTTATACTGGTCTTAATGCGTCCGTTTGCGGAATTTGAACAGCTCAACTATATACACCGCTTTGCAGGACTAGTGTTGGTTTTACTTTCAAACATCCACGCTCTCGGTTATAGTGAGTCCTATCTCGGTGTTTTGGTCACGTAGGAAGAAAGGTTGATGTCTCGATAGTTTATCGTTGGACTTTTCAGGGAAAGTTCACAGCGAACATGCAACTCTCTTCAAACAGAATGGCATTTGTTGCCCTGATTGCGATAGATGTTTTATGCTTCTTTTCAACTTCGTTCTGGAGGCGTAAAGCCTACAATATTTTCTTTGTCACACACGTGATCTGTTTCGTTGTGTTCCTCCCTACGGTAAGTTTGCTGGTTTGGGCAAGTCGTCGACGCTGAACGACGCCTCGTAATGCACGAGTAGGTCTACGCCCATGAAAAGGTTAATCTGCATTACATCATCGTTGCTGCTGCTGCATACGGCCTCGACCGCGTCCTCCGCCTCCTCAAAACACGCATTTTCAATGCTCGCATACGACCCATTCCGGATCTCTCCGTTACGCGTATCGAAATTCCCGCGCTGAACGCGGGCTGGCGGGCGGGCCAACACGTCCGGATACGTGTTCTATCGACTGCAATGGGCTTGGTAGGCTGGGCGGAAGTACATCCATTCACGATAGCAACCGTTGCAAAGACGCCGGAAGGCCTTGTATTGATGTGCAAGAATGTGGGGGGGTGGACGAACCGGTTGTATGAGTTGGCAAAAGTTGCTGGATATGGGTGTGAAGACGGGAACGAAACTCGGACGGTTACTGTCATGCTCGATGGTCCATACGGTGTGGCTTTTCCCCACTCGCTTGAGTCGATGTGGGACTCACGTTGGGAACTAACAGGCGGTACGGGACATTCGATATTTGCGAGCTTTTCGGCCGCGATGTTTGTCGTTGGAGGCAGCGGCATCACGTTTGCACTTTCTGCAATCCAGGATCTTATTCAGGTAGGTTGTGTGCTTGCGTCATTTGACCGGATCTTGATGGCGCGAACCAGAGGGATCATGAAGATTCGAGCAGGGTCAAGGTCATAGAACTTATTTGGTGCATCCAGGATCCTTGTGCGTTCCTTTTTAAAAACTACACTACTCCTTGCGAAATAGACTGATGTGGGTTGGATGCCACGCAGCCGCACTCAACCCACTCATCCCGCTCTTCAGCTCACTCATCCAACAGAGCACGCGCACGCCGCTTCGGATTTCCGTCCACTACACTCGCGCTGCAGATACCCCGCCTGCAAAGGACACCCTGCCACCCGGATTGACACTCACCGCGGGACGTCCTAGGATTGCCAAAGTACTGGACGCGGTGATTGCGCGAGCGGTATCGTATGGGTCAGGAGTGAAAGCATATATGAACATCACAGGTGTCCTTGTAGGCGTGTGTGGCCCCGTCGGGATCGGAGATGAAGTTTCGCAGGCTGTGTCTGCAGTGGATCCAGGAAGGAGATGGGCTGCTGGAGGAATCGAGATACATGAGGAGTGCGTTCGCTCGGGCTTTCTTTCTTGTGTTGTTTGGTTGACGGTGAAACGCAGAACATTCGGCTGGTGATTATCTGATTATCTTCATCTTGAGCGCTAGGCGATGGCGTGTTGATAGATCTATTATAAATGGATTCGGGGGGGCTCATCATGGGAGCCTGAGACGTTTTTCTCTGGTTAGGTGTTGTAATTATCTATTTGTATGCCCAGGAGGTCGGGTAATTTCCCGCAGGGGCTAGAGCTCAGCGCTCAGCGCTCAGCGGCGAACGTTTGTGTGAGTATTTGCACAGCTGGCTAAGCACAGTAAGTATCAGTCACCCGGGCCTCGGAACACTTTTTTTCCCTTCGCGTCGTGCTACACCTTGTAGGCACATCCTAGGCTATGCAATTCGCATCTCCATGAACGTCGACCATCATCAATGTTTTAATCCTTTCCATTGTCGATTGGTGTTAGCTTGCTTTTGCTTCGCTTGTAATTCGGTGAGACAATGGCGTTATTTTCGCTGCTTATGGAGCTAGCGCCATCCCCGACTCTCCACGAACGTTCGAACCTATCTTGTCATTCAGGCTGTTCTGTATGTATTAGAACTTGAATTTTGCCTGATCAGGACTCACAGTAAAGGGGCTGGGTGAAATCTTGCCGGTAAAGCGGTTTCCCGGAACTCATGATCACGGACATTAATATTTACCCCATCTGGCAGCCTCCTTCTCGAACGTTGGCCCCTGAAGTTATGCGACCATGCTGAGATCTACGTACAACCTCTCACCGCCTCTGCCGGCGATCCCCCAGCCGGCGAGTGTAGAGTAGTGGAGAAATTCAGAGTCAGAGTAGAGACGCAGTTGTGTGCGTGGCAATGTTTTTTTTTTTTGTGTGACTAAGAGGATTGACAAGGACCCCAGTAGTTATTCTTTGTGATGTGCGCTAATAATCATTCAATAGCATGCTCTACATGAAGGCGCATCAAAGCGGAGAAGTAGATCAACTCGGACATCTTTTAACTTTTTCTTTTTCACACACTCATCATCTCGTACTTCTGTCCTTAAAAATGCCACCCCATTGGACTCAGCAGCCAGTGGCTCCACATTCGCCTTGAAGGCGACATCCCGGATATCGATGACCTCTTGATCGGAACTTTCTCTGTCCAGTGACTATACCAAATACAGCATATTCGGACGCGATCAACATCTGATATGCCTGGAAAGTGCAAGCTTGATGGCGCCTACTCACAGCGGTCATTTTCCACGCGCCCTGTCGAATCAGAAAAATAGCGGTCGCTCCACGGCGGGGATCCATTTTCTTTGTACGTCTCTGGTCTTCTTATGCGAGAATGAAAGCGCATTTCGCGATTGGTCGCTCCGAAACTCGGGGCCTAGTCGAATGAAGCGGGATTCAGGGCGACAGTACTTCCATCGGGATGCGTAGGGACAGGTATAAAGGTTTCACGTTCGCCATCTGCCCGTCCATCCTGCTCCGGTTCGACTCTTGAACCGGCTAGATGTCTTCAGTGCCTTCGTACGTGTTGAGCGGTGAACACAACCCTCATCAATGGAGCAAGTGGCGGCGATGGATGATCGCCTTCGTCATCTGGAACTGCATTGCACCTGTGTGAGTGGTCTGTGTTCCAGGTGGTGTCGTTCTCATACATATTCTCTCGCCACAGCGATCTTTCCATAACGTTTTATGTGAGGCGACTAATCGTGTGTGCAGATCCGTGCATGCTGAATAGACCCTAGTCCGGCATTCAACAGCAGATCCAAGATGATTTCCACACTACTGAATCCATCGTCACCCTTGGCGTCGGCCTCTATAACTTTGTAAGTCGATGAACGCAGTGTATGCTTGCTCATCTGACATGTATATCAGGGAGACATCTTTGGACCGCTCATCGCTGGTCCATTGAGCGAAATATATGGTCGGCGGCCGGTCTACGTGACATCGATGGTAGGATTCACCAGTCAGTTGCTTGCATGCCCATCATCTTGAATGCGACTGACACAGCGCAGTACTATCGCTGTGCACAGCTCTGTCTCCGTCCATATCCACCCTGCTCGGGTGCCGAGCACTGGCAGGCTTTTTCGGTTCCGGCGTTTTCTCTCTCTATGGCGGTTCACTCTCGGACATGTTTAATCCTCGTGAACGCGCGCCGCTCGTGGCCCTCTTTACCATCATGCTGCAGGGGGCGCCCACATTTGGTCCTGTGCCAGCGTCGCTCTTCGGCGCGTTTGTACCCTGGCGTTGGTTGATGGGATTCATCACCGTCTGGGCTGCCATCATCGCAGGTCTTGTTGCGCTTCTTCCAGAGACAGAGCCTACCGCGATCCAGAAAAGGATCGCAAAGCAACAAGGCATCCCGGTGATTCCTACTCGGGATATATCAAATATCTGGAGAGAATCCCTCTTCGCGCCAATGAGTGAGTGTGTCGTGAAGGCGTGGATGATAAAGTTGACGTGAGCATTTCTAGTCATGCTTCGACACGAGCCGATCGTGAAGTGGACCACGCTTTATCATGCATTTGTCTACGGACTTTTGTTTCTCCTTCTCGAGGTACTTTTAGTATTGCAGTTCTTTCTCGCATGCGATGCTGATATTCACCGTAGGCGTACCCACACGTCTACGCGTCCCTCTACGGCATGTCCCGCCAAGAGACTGGTCTGGTCTTCCTCGCACCCTGGATCGGCAACCTCCTCGGCGTCCTCGTCTACTTTCTCTTCCTCAAACCCCATCTCCGAGCGCGCCGGAACCAAGTCTCTTTCCAATCCTCCGGGAAACGCAAGATATCTCCCGAAGAACGTCTCCCAGGGGTGCTCATCGGTTCCCTCTTCACCCCGATCGGCATGTTCTGGTTCGCCCTGACCGCGCGCCCCGACATCCCCCGTCTGTTCCCCATCCTGTCAGGTATCCCCGTGGGCATGGGCATGACGCTGATGCAGCTCTCTCTGCTCAACTACTACATCGATCTCTACCCCACCCGATCGGCCTCGGTCGTCGCCGCGAACTGTGCCGTGCGGAACATCGCGGCGGCGGTGTTCCCGAGCATGGCGGTGCCGTTGTACAGCGCCCTCGGCGTCCGGGGCGCAAGCGTGGCGTTGGCGTGCGTGAGCTGCGCCGGGTTCCCTACGGGGGTGATCTTGTTGGCGTATGGGAGACGCCTGAGGGCGCAGAGTCGGTGGGCTGTGCAGGACGTCGCTGGGCCGCTTGGGGGTGAGGGCGCTGTCGCCGAGTATGTCGGTGCGCAGGTCGCGCCGCTGTTGGGACGGTATGCCGTGCAGGGGTATGGTGGTACGACCACTTCCCCTTGATCGACTCTATCTTGGTCGGGTTTTCGGGGGGTTTTTTTTTGGAGAGACGTTCACGACCATTTGACGACCTGTCACGCATTTATGTCGACGTGCTGACGATACAAAAGAAGGGGGGAGAAAAAGGGATCAGAGGAAATTCAAATCCCAAGCCTTGGTTATGATATATGTAACCTTTCAAAAGACGTGTACATACCCCCCCCCGACGCGCGATCTCTACTACTTGATGTCATGTGTTACCACCACCATTTCGATTCGAGGGTGGAGCTCTGGAGCCCCACGTGCAGGCGGGACGTACCATTGACGAGATAGATCTGGTGTGTCGTCGACGCCACTGCCATGGCACTGTGAGTAGCGACTTCAAGTCAAGAGTACGACACACCCACTGGCAGGCAGTCGATCCCCCCCCGGTGACCCTCTCAGGAGCAGAGGATGATGCGACAATCCAACACACCGATCGGAGATCGGCGATGGCGCCTCGGGGGTCTAGATTTATGATAGCCGTGGCGCTGCGACGATGTAGTGCCGAGTGCCCGATGGGTACATACTGCGGTGTCATGCGCCCGGGCGTTATGTATCCTCGCCTCCGAGTTTCGCGTCCCCGACGGATATGGGCGCTCGCACCGTGTGAGTCAGGAGATGTAAGCAGACCAAGTCATCGATGGCTCTCTCCACATGGTTCGACATCGCAACGGGCGCACACGCACGTGGTAGGGTAACCAATCTCCGGAGGTCGACCGCTGCGTGTCGCACGGCATATCAAATTTCCAGTGTACAACGTTTCCCATATCGCTCGGAACGATCTATCTATAAAGCAGGTAACCAGTCTATGTCTATATGTCTATGTCTATGTCCGGGGTCCATAAATACGTATTAAATGACAATCGGCGAGGCCGCAATACGGTAATCTACTTGTAAAATGATATCCATCAAACCGGAGATGCAAAGCTAGCGTGGGCAGTGTCCTTAGTCGCGACTCACGTCCCTGCAACATGCGTGGCGTTAGCACGCATCAACGAATGAGTAAGACCACGACGAGCGTCAGTGATACGCTCAAACGGCGTCGGCGCAACGCCATGCGCCGCACTGCAATAGCTGCACAGCATCGCCAACAAGGTGGGCGCCGAATGGAGCAGGATACCACTGAATCCCAGGATTCGTCACGTCACTCACCGGCCAAAGAACTTGACTCGCATCCAATCACCGGCGACCAAGGCCCGATTCCGGAGCGAGAAGAGCGTGCTGAGATAGGCACTTCGCCAGAACAAAAATGTAGCCACGCCTCCGCTGGCCCACTGAAACGACATTCATAAGCGTTAGTGGACAGAAAGAAGACGACGGACCTCTCGGCCAAATATGGGCAGATCAGCGATGGCCTTGTCAGAGCCGATGTAGCTAAAGAGCGCGGTCAATGCATGCGAGACGAAGCGCGATCGCAACTCACGCCAAAGACCCTTGATGACTGTACTCGAATGGGTTCAAACGTATCTTGCCAATCTTTTTCGTGAGCTTTTCGACGCGTTTCGTTGTCTCGTCGAGTTGCTCTCCATCTTTTGCGGCCTTGACTTGGTCTTCCAGAGCATCGCGTTTCGCGATCAACTTGAAGATACGCGCGAGATAAGCACCCTGCTGGGAGGCTACTTGGGCTGTGGGGGCATACGAGGTCGAGGTACAGTCTCCGAGGGCAAAGATGGAAGGAGCACCGAGCATTCGGAGGTGGTCTAGAGTTGTTGAGTAATGCGTTCTGCGAGACATGGATCATAACGTACCATCGACGGAGATGCCCCTCTTGTTGGTCTGGTCGTTTGGCAATTTGGCCATGAGATTCTTTGTAATGGATCTAGCGGTATTTCCAGCGGCCCATACGACGAGGCCACAGTCGACTTGTTGTTCTGGGGCGTCTTTTGGCTTGAGGGTGACGGAGGTGGGACTGACGCCTTTGACCTAGTGGATGTCAAGCATGCGTAAATGGGAAAAGAAAAGGGTGTACCATTGTTCCGGTCATGATATCGATCTTGCTCTCCTTGAAGGTCTTTTCCGTGTATTTGATGAGCTCTTTGCTGAACATGGGAAGGACGCTGGGGAGTGCTTCGACGAGGGTGAGACGCATATAGGGATGGAGTTCTGGGTACCAAGACTTGAGGTCTTCCTGTTGTGGGTGAGCAAGGATGATATGAAGGAAGGAGATGTCGGACCTCGAGGAAGTCGTGTAGTTCGCCTGCGACCTCGATACCTGTGGGACCACCGCCTACGACGACCTGCGGGCGGGGTGAGGAGAGATACAGAAAAGGAGAATGAATATACCATGTGGAGCAAGCGACGCTTTTCTTCCTCGCTGGTACCAGGGAACGCGGCGGTCTCGACGCAGTCCAGGAAGCGTCTTTGCATCTGAGATTGGGTGAGAGGGGAGAATGTATGCGCGTGATGTACGGACCTGTTCTGCGTCTGCAATCTCCTTCATGAAGCAGGCGTGCTCCTTTACACCAGGGATGCCGAATGTCTGTGTTTCAGCACCGACTGCGTAAACGAGATAGTCATAGTGTATGGTGCTGGTTGGCTCGACGGGACGGAGAGGGGACGAGTCTGGAAGGAGGTCAAGCAGGAGCGACGCAAGAGGCAAGGGGAATACCTGTAAAGGTGACGGTCTTGTTGATGGGCTAGAGAGAGATCAGCAGAGTGACGAGAGGGAAGCAAGGACATACGTCGACGTCGGTTGCTTCTGCCTCGATGACGGCGACTTCTCTGGCCTTGTGCCGGGCGAGGAAACGGGTGGCTGTGGGGGATATGAGCGGGATCAGGGACGAGGAATGGGACATACGCTGGAGAATGGAGCGTGCGGCGAGGGTGCCGACCGCGACGGAGGGGAGGAGGGGGGTGAAGAGGAAAAAGTTCTTTGGGCTGACGATGATCTGAGCCGGGGTGAGAACGCGAATGAAATGAGAAGAAAAACGGACAGTGTTGTAATTTTCAGTGTCGAGATGTTTGAGGAGACTGGTCGCCCCCCAGCCGCTGCCGAGGACGACGAGGGTCTTTTTGTCGGGGTCGAACGGGAGCTGCGGGCCGGGATGGCGGTCCTTGTGGGAGACGTAGTAGAGCGTGCCCGTCGCTGGAGAGAGTGAGCACGGGCGGGATGCGCGGGGGAGGACTGACCGGCGACGACGGAGACGAGCGAGACGCGGCCGACGAGCTGGAGAAAGCCGCGCCAACGGCTCTGGGGGGGCTGGGTCGAGAGTGTGCGGACGAGGCGTCGAGCGAGCATCATTGTGCGAGGTGAACCGGCGATAACGTTATGTATAACGGGCGTGGTTCGGTCACGGTTGCGTGACCCAGGTCCATAAAAGGAAGGTCGCCGCAGCGCGGTTCGCCGGGTGGGTCACGCGATGTTTGCGGGTAGTACACAC